>JAPQRN010001754.1:0-11300 GCA_037367275.1 Coranthus polyacanthus | reverse complement strand
TATTCAGAACGAAAGGTGGGAAGAGTCAAGGTGCTCTTAAACCGAGGCTGAGACTGTAGAGAAATCTGATAAATATTCTCTGCAGATGTATGCAACATCATGATCTGTTCCACTATTAGTCTTTCAATCTCACTTCCTAATGCATTGTCTTTTCTTCTACTGTTTATATGTCCCCTCTGAAGGAGGTGACAGTCATTATTCCTGAAGGTTTAAAACCATTTACAGACAATGGGATGGAGAAGAAAACTAACAAATGTTGACACATTTTAGACATCTGACAGAAGCAAGAAACTGGAGACAAGTGTAAAACTACAAGAACACAACATCAAATTGTAAGGTCAAACTTTTTACATATGAACATGCTTGTGCTTAAAACAAGCACATTTGGCTGCCAGTGCAGGACGTGCTTTACATAAGATCTTATAAGGTCTTAAAATAAGTGAGCTCATCCACCTGTCTTGAAACAAGATTAAAAAAACTAATTTCAAGCAATCTAGTGAGAAGTGGACTGAAGTTTGCATTTTTAGCTTTTTGCCACGTTGTCTCTCTGGAGTCAGCGGAGCTGGGGGAGGCTGAGGCATGATGGGTGAGTTAATGCTAAAGCTGGACAGACAGCTCGACTGTAGTTGTGCTGTCTGCCCAAGCCCAGGTCAGGGCCCTGGGCTTGGAAGATTTTACACTCCATAGGACGTTTTTTTTTTAAATTGCATGTTCTCAAATTCAGAAGTCAACTTCAAGTGTAAAAAAAGAGTCTAATCGGGTACGGTGCAGGCCCAAAATATTTTCAGGTTCAGATATCATGTTTTTGACTGTTATTGACTGTAATGAGCGGATCAGTCAGGCAGGTATCAGATTTAACAGATGTTCTGAATTAATGAGCCCACACATGAATGAAATGAAGTGGTTATTAGATCATTTGTTAGATAAGAGAAGCTAGGAGTGAAGGGGAGTGATAGTGGACAGGCTCTGCTCTCTCCAACCTGCTGTGGGTGGGCTGATAATTAGCAAGACAAACTCTGCCATCTAACTACTCATTTGATTGAATTCAGACTCCGCAGTGAAAAACATCTCCACAGCCACTCAGAATATAAACTGTAGGTGGGCTGGATAATCACCAACAGACTGCTATGTGGGAAGAGATCCTTTTCCCTCCAGCAGAGAGTCATAACAAAACACTGAGGGCTTCAAGCTGAACCAGAGAAAAGACTCCACAGTTTCTTTTGACTGCTGTGTAATGAGACATCCTCTTCTTTCACCCAATCAGTGTTCTAATCTCACCTGGACAACCGCAGTAAAACAGGAGGTCAGCTATATACTCTACTAACATAATGCTTCTGACATTATGGGGGAGCGCACATCTCTCAAGAACTTGAAGCATCTTAATTCATCTTTAAGGTAAATTCTAGTAAAAATCACAGGACGAACTCATTGTTACACAGTTTAACTGGTGAATTTGCTGTGGGACACTATTCAGAACTCTTCTTTCCTATTAAGCCCAGTTCAGACCAAAGATTTGTGATGAGACGAGCTGAAAACTTGCAACTACTTGCAAAGTGCATATCTGCAATTTTCTAAAAACTTTCCAGTTCACACCAACGCAACGCAATGAGACGGTGCATCGTTTCCATAGCTGCTGGCTTTTCATGCTTTTTTTTGTGGCTGGATATAAGGTTGAGATTTTCTCCCATCTATTCCCAGACTAGTTCTATTAAGAGGAGTCAGTGTTAACTGTTGACAAGGAACAAGTTTATAATAATGCTGCACTTCGTAACAGGTAAGCTACAGTCCATAAATACTGAGAAAAACATGTACTATATAATGCTACATTCTAAAACCAACCACTTGATGATTTGACAAGCTGAGTCACAGGCTACCCCATCAGGCGTGGGCTCATTGGTCTGTGATACTAACCCTATTCTCGCAAGACAAATTGCAGCATTAAATATCCCCTCATTTACTTTCTTTAATACTCCCATGTGCTTGAGTGTGTGTTGTGCGGGAGCCTGTTGTTTACCAACTCCGTTTCTAAGTTAACTGCAACTAGAGCAGCAGAAGGGAAGCACTGAGCGAGCAAAAGGGTTTCTGCTGAAAAAACAACCTTAGTCCTCTACTTAGAAGTCAGTGTACAGGCTGTTATCATTGATGTAGGCAACCGAGACGGTCCTTAGCTTAGAAATGGAGTTAGTTAACAAACAACCAGCTCCCAGCACTAAACAAACACTAGTATACACCAAGTATCTTAAAGTGTAATACTGCTGACGGCCACTAGATGCTGACTGCAAAGAGGCCTGGCTCGCATAGACTTACATTTAAAGTCCCTCTAAAAATATTAAGTCAATTTTTTTTTTTTTAATTTGTTTCATTTGGACCCTCTAGTAAGTGTTCTGGTCCATTTTTAAATTATTGTTCCATTAAGATCATTTTAGGGTGAATAGGAGGCTATGATGTCTGCCGTGTCAGCCTGTTACTGGATGCTCACTCACCTGCTGTCTAGAGCTTCTGTTTGCTGCTCAGCCCTCGCGCTTTCCCAGCTCCACCCTTTTAAATATGGTCACTTCTGGCTCCAAAAAAAGCCACGATGGCCAAAAAGGAAACTCCTGGTTTCAAAATTGAAAGTTCAAAAACCAATGGGAGGTGCTTATTCCAAGTGGCTCCGTCCACTTCTTATGTACACTAAATGGGTGCTATGTAGTACATTGCCACTAATTAATAAAATAAATAAAAAGCTAGCTCTAACGTTTAATGTACAAAAAAGGTACATATTCAGACTCTCTGGACACTGACCATGTCTCTTTTTTAGCTAATAATTTAAGATGCCTAAACTTCAGCCATACACACTTACACCATAGTGGCAACAGATGTTGTGGTAGATGATTTCAAATGGCAATGACATGCAATGTATTAACTGTCTTGTGAAAAATCTAGTTTTACCGACCACTATTCTAACTTTACAAAATAAGTAACTCTTTACAGACATTGTGTTTGCTGTCCCTTTTGTGTGATCCACATCTTAAAGCCTATGAATCTGTCTCGAGCTCATCTGCCTCTGTTTACATCTGCTCCGTTGTGGCAGGTATGGATTTGATAAGACGAATCAATACGAGGAAATAGCTTTTATCTAGATTTATCTTATCAGAGCATGACTTGAAAAGAGCAAGTGTCCCTGACATTTTCATTTGTGCAGTGGACTGCTCAGCTCATCTCTGGATAGCTGATAGTTGCTGCCGGTGGGTGGGTGTTGACGCCAACACGAGAAGTAACACTGAAGTGGTCTTAAAGCTCTGGTAAATGCCACTTTGGCATTAGCAGTGATTATAAGGGATCCAGTTTGCTGTGACACTGGGAGTTCTGGAGGAGTCTCTTTTAAATGAACCTGGTTTGAAACGCAGGGAAAAACACTACAGAAAAAACAACAAACAAATGCAAAATAGTGTTACAGCAATAAATAGTTTCTGGACTTTTCAGCAGCTTAAATTCAACTTCTCTTCTCAACACTGTCTCCTCACCTGCAATTCAGAAATAATCACAATCATAACAATGTGTTACGACATCAATTTAGTATTGCTTTTAAGCGTTTGTAATTGCTTAAAGCTGGTTGTGGAAATGGTTCTAGAGAAAATGGAAATGAGGAACTGACGAGAGCTCACATGTGGAATTGCTACACAAGAATAATCTCAATAGCAGTTTTAATCAGTTAAAACAGTGTTTGACAGTGAAGTGTCTGGGCTCACCAGAATCAGTTTGCTTTTTATGTAAGATGTGGTATTCAAGATGCAAAGATGTTGAGAATCTTTTATTTCGGGTCAAGTTGCCCTGAATTGACTTAAATGATATTTGCTCTTTAATTTAAAAAAGAATATACACCTCTATACACCTAACAATCACAAGCCGTAGTCCAAAAAAAGCACTGTCTCTATTGCCAGTGTTAAAAAATATTCTGTTCATTTCCCTTTGAACACACTATATGAAAAGCTGATCGTAATCTTTAAATTAGTTTTAAATTACTTCCAATGTGTGTGATACTGCACATTATTCATCAGAATTATTACAGCACCAGCAGTTTAATATCACTTCAGTGTTAAGTTATTCTATTGAAGTCCAAGGTCCAGTGTTTAAGACTTAGAGAGATTTAGGAGGATCTAATAGCAGAAATGTTCACAATTTTGTGTTCATTAGTGTATAGTCACATAGAAATGACTCCATCTAAGGTAATGAAAACATAACGAGTCACATTTTTATCTACAGAGGGAGCGGGTTGCCATTTGTAGCGTCCATCATGTTTCTACAATAGCTGCAAATGGACTTCCTCTCCCCCATGTTGTGTTATAGCAGATGGCATCCACCGTTACAGTACATTACGGTCACCTGTAATGTTTGCATGTGGACCAGAGTTATCTCCTTAACTAAAAAGCCCAGAATGGATGGATCTTGTGGCCATGTATGTGAGGGTGAGGGGGTTATTCGGCTGCTTGCAATCTGCAACTTTACCACTAGATGTCACTGATTTTATTACAAAATGAACCTTTAAATTATTTGTTTCTCCCACTTCAGGTAACTGTGCTGTGTTTTGAATCACATACAGTGTACTACATACTGCATATATATATATAACTGCATACTACATGATATTTCCTATAGCAATATAAAGTGCAGTATTTAGTACAGTATGTGGAAAATTAACTATGAAGTATTACATAGTCTTGTGACCACTAGGAGCTTTGGAAACACACATTGTGCAAATCTCTGTACACACAACTATTGCATTAATAATAGATACAGAAAATTTCACACATTTTATGTACAGCTAAGAATATGGAGAATATTGGAGCGATGATGAGCATTTCAGACACTGTCAGTGGACAAGACCTGACCATTATATTTTCTGCTGCAAATCATCATTTGTACTAAAATATGTCCTAGGAAATCATACCATAGCAGTTAATGCTACTGCAGCACTAAAGCTACATTTTCTTGAGTTGTCCCACAAGAGTTAATGCACCTTAAATTGTGACATGCGATTAGACAAAAGAAGATGACTGTCGTGCATTGTGGGATGGCGTACTGTAAAATTTGTGTGGTAATTTTGGTGTGGTATTCATCCAGGTGTCTTTAGCATACTGCAGATGTTCTTTGTACTTTTGGTCAGTTTGCCAGTAATAGATAGCCTTCCATTTTGAACACAGCCTATAAGTACTGGTAGGAACACTGCAGGTAGGTAGATGAAGCCAAGTGAGTGGAACGGTACTGAGAGGGAGAGAAACCGGTGGGGCAGGAGCAAATGAGTAACAATGGCGAGCTTCTAATCAGGAAGATATTGAGAGAAAAACTGCATAGAAGGAGGGAGGAATAGAAAAAGATTAAGGGAGAAGGGAGTCTGTGCAGGATCTCTGCAGGATCCAGATTTCCTTTCCTCTGCATCATTACCATTTTGGTGTGGCATTACATAACTGGCAGAAGGTAGCTGGAGCTGCTCACAATGGGGGAGTTCCTCTCAGTTGGGGAAAATGTTGGCTTTTTTTTGCACTTAAAAGTTCAGTGTGTTTAGGGGAATCTAATGGATCTTAACTAAAATGTTTTTAACTTTAAGTGGTCACTGTAGGGGAGGGTGATGCAAGGGGTATTCTGTTGGTTGCAATTTCACCACTTGACATCACTAAATATTACACACTGACCCTTTAAAGATAAAAAAAAAACATACTTTTTTACAGCTTCCTTTGGAGGATAAACAGTGTAAACTATATACTACAAGAGTGACATAGCTCATTGAGTTTTGGAGGCCAACCAGCATGCTTGTCTGGCTATTCCTACCCTTACTGATATGATAAAACAGTAAACTTTATCAAACTTTTGCGTAACAAAATCATTTGACGGTCTTGTATTGTAACTTAAAAACTACACAGCAGGCGTGTGAGCGGTCAGTCACACCTGTCAATCAAAGCCCAACATGACAGACATCAAAGCATTTGCCCAAAAATTTTATTTACAGAGTAATAAGTGGCAGATGGACCAGGACACATATTAAAGGGTCCAAATAAAATGAATGAGACCAGAATGACTTGACTCTAAAAACACTAAATCAGTAATTTTTTCCTGACGTTCACTGTAAGTCTATGGGAGCCAGGGCTTTTTGGAGCAGCATCTAGTGGCTGACAGCAGTATTACACCTTACATTATTTCCACATTGGCTTCACTTTCAAGCTGCAATCCTTGCTCCATGCTATAAACAATGTTCTCAGGTACAGCAGCCCAACTTCACCAGGGAAACAACAGTATGGGTTGATTTGTGATTAAGCTTAAAATTACCTGTGTTTATGTATTTCCTGCAGTTGAGTAAGTACATGTAAAATAGAAAGTGATGAAATTAAATTAAACTCTCTTTTGGTTGTGAACACAGCTCCAGGCTGAAGCTCCAGGCTGAGTTCACCTTTGACCACGCCCCCAATAAGGTGTAGCCTACTAGTCTCTGGGCTCTTCCCAATTCCTCATTTTTGACCTCCTCTGGTTCTCGACGTGACCCGGAAATTGATCTTAGCGTGCCATCTTGAAGGGTGTTTCAATTCCCTAAAGTGCACATCGAGGACTAAGGACCGAGGAGGCTGGCCGGAGGAGCTTTGTCCGAGGATAAAAGCTCTTTTCAGTGATCTGACCCTGACGTGTAAAAGGAGGCGCGTCACACGTTTGGATTACATGAACCACGGTAGGAGCAGGACTTTAAAAATGAAAGTTTCCTCAATCTGGAGTTGTATTAGTTATTTAAAATGATCCAATGCATGATCAAGCTTGTGTGTGTTAAATAAAAAAAAGTATGACATCCTTACATCGCCTTCTGACACATTATGCCACGTTTTGAATTGAATTAATAGTCAATCATAAGTTTAGATAAACACTCATCTGACAGATCATAAAATACAGCGGTGCATTGTAACTAAATAACAGATGATGCTGCTGTTACACCCTCTGCTGCCCTCTGTCTTGTTCTTGACCGTGGCTGTTGTGGCTCCGTGATCTCCAGGTAAAAACTCTCCATTATTATGACTTAGACAACCCTTTTGTCAGGCCAGTCTGGACAAACTGATTTCTTTGTTTGCGGTTTACCATGTGCTCCTGATTGTGGAGCTCTTAGTTCTCGCACCTTTTATGTGCAATTTGGTGAGCCTAACTAATCTTAGTTTCTTTATTTTAATAGTTTCACCTGCAGCCGTTTGCCCCCCCCCCCCAGAGTTTGGTTGTTTTGTGCTTTTGCTTTGGCTGTCTTTGCATTACGCATTGAATGTCACAGCCTGCTCCTCTTCACCTGGTGTTTTTCATTTGCTCTGCCTCTGCTTCATCCTGCCTGCCCGCCTCTCTCGCCTCATCAGTCGATTACGCTCACCTGCGTCCACACTCCGCTGTGCTCTGCGTGCTGCAGGCCACGCCCCTTCATCACACCAGCTGGACTCACCTGCGTTCTCAGCTGCACAGCATCAATAATCAGGGTACACCCCTTCACATTGAATTTTAGTTATTAGTCTGCTTTAGTGATTTATTTGCCTTAGTTTGTTTGGTTATTTTCCTTGTTTTATTCTATTATACATTTGCCAAGTTAGTTTATTCCACTATTTGGGTGTCACTTTGTAGAAAGGCTAGGCACCATGGTGAGGTCTCAACACTTGTTTATTTGAATGAACACACTGGGACATTGGTGGCTATTTCCTTTTTGTTTGTTCTGTTCTGCTTTTCTCATCACTTCCAGCACCAGTTCTTGACTCATTAAAGTCTATTATTTTACATTATTTCAATAAACTATTACTGATTTACTTTACACTTGTCTCTGTCTTCCTATCAGGAACAAACCTGTGTGCCTTACTACTCATCCCAAATATTTCTACAATTTTAAACAGTAACTCACATTTCCTGTGGTTTTGATCCCCCAGGTAGTGCTGTCACTTCCATTTCCACCCCTTCATAATATGCGCCTCACCACACGTATGCCATTTTGGAATTGATTGGTCACTGACTTATTCTGTTACGGCATGAGAATATTTTGGGCACTGGATATCTTTGCAGTACTAACGTGTTGCGCATCACGTTGGATTTATCACACTCAATCCAGATTGACAACATGTAGACCCTGCATGACCATACCACCATGTGTGCAATAGTAACCTTAGGTTCATAACCAAGCAGCCCTGAGCTGATTAATTGCCAGCAGAGAAAATAGGAGTTGGTGTGATCCCGCTGGTATTTATCATCCTAATCAAACATTTGGTTTGCACTGTCTGAAGACAAGAGTGAATATTTATTACACTACATTCATGGAGAGCAGTTGATACTAATGAGTTTGGAGTTACCCTCACTGACTCTTTGATATAAGCGATAAATGTGTCACTTATCAGCTTCACATCTTATCTTTGTTCACAACCAATAAGAGATGTGAATGACTCAAACAGGGGTTGCTGATCTCATCGAGTCAGTTGGTAACCCCCAGGAGAAGTGAGTAAACGGGAAGTTAAGTGGCTTTTCGCACAGACAAGCAGACATTCTGTTTTTATGGATTATGCACAGCTTTACATACTTCCATCAGCCCTGGTCTACAGAAAAATGCCATGAGAAATGTTATGTTCTCATTCTACACTGAGGGTGTAATCATACAAGAAGAGTTAATTATAATCAATGAGGAGGAATGAGAACTGCTATGTCCACTTCATTCACAAGAATAACAGGGCTAAATGCAATTTTAAAGCTTGTTCATATTTTTTTTTCATTCAGTATCCAACAAAACATAGATGTAATGTGCTTTGATGATTTTATGGTTTTAATAAAGATATACATGGAAGCAAAATTACTGTATTACTGTAGGGTTTTTTTGTTTGTTTTTTTTAAAAGCTACTGTTGGTGGTGAGTCATTTTAAAGCAGTGATGTGTTCTGAATTTGTCCTAAAACAAAAATGTTTTATTAGAGGTGCAGTATGGAAGATTCATGTGTGCTTGTGTACTTTGGTAATTTTTTTTTTTTTTTTGTGTTGGACTGTTATGCTGGGACCTGGGTGTTTTTCGAGGCTAGCTGACTGAATTTCTAAACTACCAGTAGCTAGTGTTGTGCACTTGAAACTGTAGACGAAGGGAAGCATTGAATTGGGAGCGAGTTTAAGAATTTTCAAGGAAAATGCAACCATAGGCCTCCACATAGAAATCAGTGTAGAGGCTATTATCATTGATGGTGGCGACCGAAACAGTTAACTTAGAAATGGAGTTGGCTAATGTCAACAAATGACCAGCCTCCAACATAAACTTCAAAGATTAAAAAAATCCCAAGTATTTATGCAGTATATTTATGCAGTATACTCTGTCTCCTGAAGGTAAAGAAGCAGGCAGGAGAACCAGCACCACAGGAACAGCCTACTGCTGTGGACAGGGGCAGCAGCAAAATGTACTATACTCACCAAAAAAAAGGGTCAGGCTCTAAAGACTAAACTGCATTGAACTGACCTCTCAACACCCACCAGGTCAAGGGTGACCTATTGCAGGGTTTCCTATGAGCTACTGTATGTGTAAGATGTAGTTTAGGTTGTGTTTCAGCCACATGTTAAACACAGAAACTACTAAAAGATGTTCCTAAGTCTAATTTATGCACTGTTATAACCCGAACCCTAGCTTAGACTTCTACCTAACAGAAGGCTCCAGTACATCAAGGAGCCACTATTTCAGACCCACCCAAAACATCCTGAATACAACACTGATGGAAAAACTGTTTAACTCTCTAACTTCACAGGCCAGTTCTCCGTAATTCATTCAGTCTTTTCACGTTTTCCAACATGTCGTGTGTTCAAAAACAAATCAATTGACTTTACACTGACTTTAAATATATTTATTTATGCACATAGTTTTAAATCCACATAATGAAATGAAAATCATACCCACTTTCTTCAAAAGCGTCGTTCTTTATTTTCATCAAACAGGATTTCATCAGTAACCAAACAACCGGTTAAAATCTTCTGGATATGTTTATGGCATGTCACTCAAACTCACTGACATCACTGTTATTCACCAATCACCAACACTTTGTACTGTTACATTATTATAATTACACTGATAACCTTTTTCGATTAATTACAAACTCTTGCCAGAGAAGAAACCATCACTCCAGTTTAGATGATTTTGAAGAGTATACATGAGCACATTCGCTGTGTGAAGATTTTATGGCACTGTTCCTCTGTCGGCTGCTCATAGTTCATGGACTTTCCTGAAGCCCAATTTTATCTGGATCCCTATTAGTAAATTGAGACACATGTTTAAATCTTACAAAACCATACACAGGTAAAAGGAAATAACACTTGTTGTGCTTTTCAACGGGAATCAAACTCAATCTTTTTAAGCAATTTTTTTAACATCCATTGGTGACCTATTTTAGGGTTCCACTTGAGCCATGTTTAAACTGATGAACTTTAAGAGGGTTTTTCCTACATTTTCCTACAACAAAACTGGTGTCTTCAAGGAAAACACAAGCGTGGTGGCAAAAACAAAACTACACCGAAAGGGCTAGAAAGGGCTTTTAAAAATTCTTGTAGGGAACACTGATCCCTTTTTGTCTTCAAGACCTCCAGCAAATCTTTATTACTGTATAAACCGCGGAGATGACAAGATAATCAGTTAATCTGAAATCACAGTAACGTGGACATGTATCTCTGATTTTACTTTTAAGTTTTGTTTGCTAAAGTAACAGTAAAACCGGCGTTTTATTGTGATAATTGTCATTTTCTAGAACTCCTACAATACACTGCTTGTAAAAAGTTTGAGTCAGTTGAACACATGGTCGGGTGAGGTACCATCTCCGCCTCATTTTCAGTCAGAAAAACACAGAAACTAGAAAAGGTTGCCTTTCAAATGAAGTCCAATACATGGAAGAGTGGCTGTTAAAAGGTTAAACAGTAACAAAAGCCTTTGTCAGGAGATAACAAAGGAAAAGATAGTGAATTATCTCTGATCACCTATATTTGTTATCACCGTCTTTCCGTCCGGGGTGTTTTCTGTTTTAAGTTGAATCTCTCACTGTCTTTGGTGTAAGTGGCGTCTGTATTATCTCAGCGACAGTCTTGCACAGTGGTGGTCAGTGTTTAACAATGGCAGGAAATGGACAATTAAAATGCTGTGCCAGGGAAATGGAGAATAATGCTCCATCTGCTGTTCATTTGATTTAGTGAAAACAAACAAAAAAAAAAAGACAAAAAGAGATGATTTCTAAAGATGCACTTTGCAAGTTTGATCAACTTTTCTCATTAAAATCCCATCTGTGTTTTGGGGTCTTGCAGAGAAACGGTGGT
>JAPQRN010001753.1:25068-41160 GCA_037367275.1 Coranthus polyacanthus | reverse complement strand
AAAAAAATAAGACGGGTATGCGCTAACATACATGTTTTAAATCTAAATGTATTTTGTTCCATTCATATAGGGTGCGTGGAAGCCATCTCTTAACATCTCTACTGTCCTGACATCCATTCAGCTGCTCATGGCTGAGCCAAACCCAGATGACCCCCTCATGGCTGACATCGTGAGTCCTTTAACATCGCATTTGCATACATTACATTACTATGGTATTGAATAGGGTAGTATAATATTAAAACTCATTTACACTGTGTAGTTGTTGTGAATATTCTATAACTGATATGGAACCGTTGCAGCATTTTCTTTTGTGAAAACTAACTAGAAGCCAAAATTAATTTCAATAATTTTACAGTATTACAATAATTCAACTGTATACAATGTAATTGCAAAACAGATTTTTTTTTTCTTCTTATCAAAATAAGCTGTATTTTAAACCCTTGTGACAAAAAGACAATCTTGCAGTCTTAGAATTACTGATCTTTTGTATGAAATTCTCTTACACACCTGAGATTTACTGTACAGATTTTTTAATTATTATTTAGTCGTCTGAGTTCAAATACAACAAGCAGCTGTTCTTGGAGAAGGCCAGGAAGTGGACACAGGAACACGCAGTTCAGAAAAACACAGTAAGTCGCTGTTGCATGGCGGAAACAGTTTTTATTTATGACTGAGAGTTTTTGTCGTTATTTTTTGTTCATCGTGTACTAATTTGTGTTCAACTTGTGTGTAATGGTGCCTTCTAACCACAAGGTGGCACTGTATCTCTTCAGCAATATGTGATCTGCTTAATAAATAGTCATTTCCACAAAGTGATGTCAAATGTTCAGTTGACATGCACTGTGATATTGTCTAAAATGGTTTGTATCTGTTTTGTTTTTTTCCAGGGAGTCTTGGAAAACAACAAAGAAAATACTCCAGATCAGAGAGCTTTATCCAGAAAAAGAGACGCTTTCGGTGCACAGCAGGATGCAGGTGAAGCAGCAAAGAGAACATGTATGTAGTTACTGACTCACCCGTTGGAGCATCGGGCCTCTCCTCTCTGACTGTGCTTTATACATGTCTGTACTCGAGTTGGATTTTAAAGTTTCATGAAACACTCGCACCTGTTTCATTTACCATATAAACATACACCTTCTTAATCCAGAAATATCTACATGTATGTATGCAAAATGTTTATGTTTAAATATTAAAGTTTATTTTGACCATTTATTGATTGTGTTGTGTATATATATATATATATATTTACTCAACTTCTTATGTAATGTTTCAGAAAGGTAGTTTAAGCAGAGCATGTATGCACAGTATAAAGATATTCATTTTATTCAAACATATGCTTAGCAGTTGTATACAAAGTATGTACATCCTAAATAGCAAGACAAGTTTTTTTTTACAAACTAAGAAGGATTTATTTCTTAATATATAAAATTATATATATTTGCTGTTTATCATATAAAAAGGGAGACAAACATCATAAGGCTGTAGTGAGTCAATACCATGCTAGTTCAGAGGTAGTTACATTGTATGTACATATTGCTAGCCTACTCTAATGTCTTAGAAAGATAGCTACATCCCATTCTGTCTGTATGAGTGTTTGCCTCAGGTTGGGCAGAGAAACATTTGAGACAAAACCATGTAAACTGTATGAAACTGTATGTGCGATCCATTTCCTGTTGCATTTCTTTTTTGCCACATAAAGAATAACATTATATAAAAGCTAATATACAACTGCAGAAAAATATAGCTGAGAAAATGTCTGTGATTAGCTTACCCTGGTAAAATGACCTGTTGTGTCTGATGATGAATCCCTTTATTTGAAGAAGACCTTAGCAAGAGGGTAGAACTTACAGTATATTTAAAAATAATAATAATAATAATTCCACTTAAAATATAACCCAACAATCTGTAACCTCTAAGCTGCATGTCTCATGATCACATTTCAGTATAAACATTTACACTTAAAATTATACTTCTTCTACTTAAATTCCCTGTGGCTAAACCATTGATTTGTCTATTGCTTAATTTCTTTCCATGTTACCAGTTTTTATTTTAGCTTTCCTTGTGTCTTGCGAGTCCACGACAAATGCAGTCCACTCTACAGGATAGTGTCTGGAACGTGGTTTGTGTCCATTATTTGCACGGTAATGCCATATTGTGAAAAGTCTTTATTGTAAAGGGAACTTGTAGTTGCTCCCACCATTTCCAGAGGCACTTTGTTGTGTTCTCATAGACTTCTCGTAAGTCCTCTCCAGCCTCTGTGTGGACTCGTTTTGAGGTGCTTGAGGGCTTATAACCCAGAATTGGTCTTACTGCTGTACAGTGACGGCCCTTGAATGTCCATAGTGTCCCAGCAAGTCAGACAGTTTGTTTGGAGGCTCAAGGATGAGAATTGAGAGAGGGAGTCACGGTAGAGTGATACAGAGGGCAAGTGTTACAAATCGCATCTTGATCCAAACTCTTAAGACATTCATCATCGTTGAGGCTTCCTCTCTCTGTCATTCTGTCTCTGTCTCTGGAAGTGGATGAAGGTATCTGACAAGGGATGAGAGGAACAGAGGATGAGGAGGAAGTAGAGGAGCAGTGTGAAAATCTAATCGGATCCAGTCGGGGTTGGACGGACGAACCCCTGCTGTACAGGGTGTCTGCATCTGCAAGTGACAACTGTGTCGATGAGTCAGAGCAGGAGCTCTTCTCTGTTTCCACAGAAACCAGCGAGTCGAGGGTGCGGTCTCGGCGTAGCTGTGGACGATCTTTGGGGTGAGGCCAGAAGAAAAACTGAGAGTGGTCTCGTGTGAAAAGGAGGAAAAGGAGGGGGTTGAGGCAGGCAGGCAGGGGCTGGAGGAGCAGGAGGACTGATTTCAGCACCTCTTCCCCTAGAGATAGGAGACCCAGGAGGGAGCATAGGGAGAGGAAAGCCACTGGTACATAAAGGAGGCCATTTGTGAATATTAGCCAGGCAACATGTTTAATCATGGCACAGTCCCACAGGCCTTCACACTCTCCCCGAAGTAACTCCCAGTAAAGGCGGATGTATGAACCTGTGACTATAAGTAAACATAGTGTGTTCATCATAATGAGTGCCAAGGGTAAGCCCAGGGAGGATGGCAATCGAGAGGAGGGAGGCGGCAGCGGAGAGGGAAGGCACAGTGGTGAGGACCCATACTCCCCAACTCCCATCAGTGGAAGAGATGCCAGGGTGAGGGAAAGAGTAAGGCAGAAAAGTGCACATGTGCGTACACTCCCAAGGGAAGGAGACTTCCCATAAGCACGAGCACATGTCACACTCACACCGCACTGCACGGCTGCCAGAGTCAACAGCAACACACTCGCTTCAGACGCAAACACCCAGACCCATCCCGTCGCCTGACAACCAGGACCGCCCTCCCAGCGGGCACCGTGATGCCCAAACTCTCCAAAGGTTAGGGCGTCAACAAGGGCCAGGGTGCATGTACACACGCCCGTCAGCAGGTTGGAAGCACCCATGCAGGCCACAGTGAAGCGGAGAGGCGAGAGGTATCCGGGTGAGCCGAAAAGAGACAGGAGCAAGAGGGAGTTCCCCAGCAGAGATATCAGGGAAATGGACCACAACCCCACACGAACCAGCCAGCTGCCCAACAGAGAGTCACAGGGACGGAAAGGACCTGCAACACCACAAACACAAAACCCATCAGTTGTAGATAAACAGACTTTTTTTTTTTTTTTTACTTTTACAGTATCTAATAAAATATGACAAAAATCACCAAAAGACAAACACAGATCAAACTTCATACACTAAGTCACACTGGAACAAACCAAAGTAATGAGCACCGACATATACCATATATCATTACAACATATAACAGCAGACCTAACACCTAAAGAAGCGACTAAACATTAAAGGTCAAACAGACAAAAAACTATTATTTCATATGTGTTGAAGGAGTCATTTGAGTTACCTGGAATAGGTGTGCATTGGACGCTGGTCTGTAGTTTAGATTCCTCAATTTCTAGCTGGAACTCCTCCAGGTCAGGGTCATCTGGAACGAAGCATTGTTAGGATCCAAAACATTTTTTATCCAAGTTCTACGATGGCTTATTCTGAATATTTTTTACTGTATATATGCATGTTAGTTTGTAAGCGCCATTGGCTGGAGAGGGGAGAGGATCGGTGCAGTAATCTATCTAAAATACTTTCGCAGACTAAGAAAGCTCACGAAGATAACTGGCACATGGATGAAATTTGATGAACGTAACTGTTTTTATAGCGATTATAGGTGAATACATTTTAATCAGTGATATGTCGTGGTTTAATCATCTTTTGTTATTCTTACCTTTTGGTCCACCCAGCAATTGTTTATTTTCAGATTTAAGTGTGTGGGCTTAATGGTTTTAATTTCAAGCTAATTTTGATTTACTGGCGTTTACAACGTATGCCTGCCACAGGAATGCACGGAGCGGTCAATGTATGTGTCAGCTGTCACGTAGATGTGGTTTTAGTTAGGCTCCAACATGTTTAAAGTAGTTTTGTGTCAATAATTTGGCACTGAGTGCAGACATATGGGCCTCAGATTCCCATCTGACCTAAGTGTTGCATGTGTGTTTTATACTGTATGTGCACAGATATTGTAAGCGTGTGTTTTCTTACAGTTTGTGTCAGCGTGGATAGGGTACATGGGTACAGTCTTCTTGTGCAAGTCCTCATCAGCGTTGCTCTGCTCCGTGTCCCACTGGCTGACTGACTTGTAACTATCACAGGAACCATACACGCAACACTGGTAGGCATAAGGCATCTCTACCACTCTGGAGAAAACAGAAAATTAATAAAAGTCATGAAAACAGAGCAGGAAAAACAGTTGTGTAACAAAGCAATCAGTGGTCTCACATCTGTAAGACCTAAGGGACATTTTTTTAAGGTGAGCTTGATAATTGGCAGCTTTGCATTTAGATGCAGTGTTACTGTAGTTTCAACGACATACCGACAATTAAAAGCAAAATGACTCATCATTCATCTTAAAAACATTTGTGGCCAACTAAACAGCAGTCTTTGATGTGACTGGTTGTATGTAAGCATTTACACTACAGTGATTTTGCAATGGCTTTCTGACAGGTGTTCTAGTTTGGGTGTTGTTCTACAGTAATGCTGACATTGCCACTTGATCACCTGCCATATCCTATTCCTTTGAAGTACACTCTCCATTTTTTACTTCAGTGCACCTTTCCGGGCCTTCAGGGATGCTAACCCTTGTAACAAGCTTTAACTTGCTGCCAAGCAATGCCTCCTCATTGTTGAAATTCAGTTCAAGAATGGCTTGCAGGTATACACTATAATTAGCCATTGTCAACCTTGGCTGCTCTTGGTAAATTGAAGATATTAATAGAAAATTGAGAGAGGAAAGATAATTAAAGGGATAGGATGCATTGTTCTTTACAGCCACAGGTTATACACCTGGGTCAGTAATGAGGTATCTGATGTGTTACCACCTCAATTCAGTTTTTAGTGAAAAACAAAAATAAAGTGGCTCACATCACTCAATATGCTATCAAAGAGCATGCAATGGTGTGTGTACCGTACCTCATACGAGGGAAGTGATCTGGACTGAAGGCCTCATATAATTCTGTGTTTCCTCTCAGCTTGAGATGGGTGAGACCCCCCAAACCTGCAACCGGTACCGAGCTGAGGCGGTTCTCAGTCAGATCCCTGGGATAAATATAGGAAGACATTGAGAGAGAAACTGAAAAAGTGCGTGTCAGATGAGAGGAAGTATGTGTGTGTTTTCATTGCCCAGGGTCATCCTCAGTAACAAAACATCTCTCCTTAAGTATTATAAACTGTTCAGACAAGGCTCTTTATCAGATTCCCAACAGATAACACTTCCTGTCATACATGTGCTTGTTTAGCTAGGCATACTTCAACCGATACTCACACAATAAAGCAGTTTGTGTTGGCATGACCTGAGATGAGTCTCCTGGCCACACAGAGGGTTTTGCAAACAATAAATGCATATCAGTGTTCTCTGTACACTCTGCCAATGACAACAGTTTCTTTTTTTTTTCCTGTGGGGCACACAGTTAAGTGTGGTGTGTTTGTGTAAGGCTAAGACTCTCACTCTCATACAGATGAACTTGAATTAAAGATACACAAATTTGGCATGCCCTTGAGTGGAGAAGAATGACACTAGTAAAAAAAAAAAGAAAAGAAAAGAAAGATGAAAGGGAGATGGGTGTCTTTGACCACCGTGGATCTAGACTAGTGTGTTTACTTACAGTTTTATCAAAGAGTGAAGAAAGGCAAAAGCATCTGGGTGGATCCACTCAATCATATTCCAGCTGAGATCACTAAGAGAAAATAGAATAACAGTGAACTGAAATCACCCGACAGGCACTGAAATACCACATTGAAATGTTCCGTCTCTATCACCACTAGATGTCAGTAATCGGTTATGAGCCATAGTTTGATCTTGATCATGCTTAACAATCTTTCTGACTTTTGACCTCTTAAAATAAACCTTTACTTGTATTAATTATTACATCCATTGTCATGGGACAAAAGCAAAGATAGAATGCAAAGTTTGGAAAGCAGAACCGTGTTATGAGACCTTAGATACATTTTATTTTACTGAGGCCATTATTAAGAACCACTATTGTGTTTCCAATATAAATGTGATGTGGCACATGGCTGAAAATGTACAGTTACAACAAAGGTCGACTCACAGTGCTCTTAAAGAAGTGAGCTGCTGGAAGGTGCTTGACTCTATCCTCCTGATTTGGTTATGCTGCAGGCCTCTGTTGAGAAAAAGTAGGAATAAATATGTGCAACGCGAAGTGTTAATTCTGATGCAAGTGTGCGTCAAGTTCAGGGGTTGCGCCACTCACATCTCTTGCAGTGCAGAGCAGTGGTAAAAGCTGGGCAGAACCTCTATCTGGTTGTAAGACAGCTCCCTACAACAATAAAACAAAGTGCACACATAAACACAGTGACCAGCTGTGGATTTATAGCGTGGGAAATTGTGAGGGGACATAATTATTTGAGCCTTTGGGTGCGCGGTCGGCCCTGTGAGCAAGGCAGAACAATAACCTTTGGGTTGGTGATTGGATTTCATAGAATGGTGATTTTGCAAATGATTGCTTGGGGGCACTGTTTTGGTTGTGCGTATCAGTTTTTGCGCCCCTCATTCTCGCCTTTTTCCGTCTATGTACTCACAGTACTCTGAGGCGAGGCAGCTGCTCACAGAGATCCAGAGGGAGAGCGGAGAGACCGGCCCGAGTCAACGTCCTGTAGAGGAGAAGAGGATCCTCTGATCATTGTTGAAGTGCATGCAAGCGAAAGGATCCCCCAGTTCTGTGAGTCTAACTTGGTCAGACAGGGAGCTGTGTAGGTTCGCCAAACCTGTCACTGGCTGGCATAACTAGCCTACCCCTCCCTATCTCCTTTCTAAGTCTCCTGTTCTTTTTCTTTCTCTCCTTGAACACATTCTTTTTACTATTCCTCTGTCCTTTTTCTTTTCCTCATCTGTCTCTGCTCTCTCTCAGATACATTAAATCCTAGGATTACATCTCTGCCCTCAATCTCAGTGTTGGCCCTTCTCACATTGTTGTTATATGCAGTGATGCCAAACTAGATGAAATCACATTCTGTCTTGTGGTTGCATGTGTGTGTGTGTGATGTTGCTTGATGTATTGCAGCTTACTCTACGTGGGATGCAGTGAATTGCTATAACGTGAACACCGAGTTAAACGCTACATCGTTTTTTTTAAAGCCAGAGCATGAGGCTCACTTTGGCGTTGCGCTTTTCTCGCTCCCTCCCTCTCACAGATTCACATTCATTTTAAATGGGCCAAGTATAAGGTAAGTGTGGTATTTGTCAGAAAGTGTTGTATCATGGGTTGCGTGTCGGATTTATGTAAACTAGTGAGCGCATTTAAGTCTGTTTATAGTGATTCTTTAGAGTCTGTCAGGACTCAAAGTGTTTGATTAGTCCCCTTTAACCTGCTGCCTGCGTGTTTTGCAGTCATCGTAACTGTCTTTTTGTGACATCTTGTATGGCTTTGTTTCACAGCACAAAAATGAACCTCAGAAACATATATATTATATATCATCATTCAAGCAAAATATATCCAAATATACATACATATATATTTTGCTCATTTCACCCAGCCCTAGTTGGGGCATTAGTGAAATACTCACAGAATTTCCAGGCTGGTAGTTCCTTTCAGATCAGGAAACTCTTGAATCTGAGTTGCTCCGTTAAGGGAACTGCAGTCAAAAAGGGGAGAAACTGTCAGAAATTTCTCTCTGCCTCTCTGTCTTAGTCACTCACACACATATGCGTGTGCACACAGACCTTGTCTAACAGCTCATTTCAGCCATCACACTTTTCCTCCAACATCAACACAGGCTGTTTTGGCTGTCTCTCTAGACATCATAAGTCACACCATTCAACATGTTCTTACAACACACTCTCTCTTACCACATCAGCACGCAGCACAGCAATACGCTAACACAACATCATTCAGTAGGCCATTACACATGTCCACTCAACTCTCACTGCTAGGGAAAGAGAATGATTTAAACAGTGTTTGGGCTAACTCACTGGAATGGTTTCTACTGACTGCATACTTACAGTGTGTGTAATTTAGGTAAGAACTGGAAAGCGGATTTTCCCACAAACTGGATGGGGTTCTCGTAGAAATGACTACATGAAAAGAAGGAGAAGAAATGTTTGGATCATATCATGATTAGATGTTTTTGTTTTTGAGTTGTGTTGTAGATGATGTTAACGTGAAATAGCAATTATGTGTTTATTTAATATGTGCACATTATAGTATTAAGGATGAGAATTAGGCTCACATTGTTTGGAGCTGAGGATTTCCCACAAAGGCCCTCTCAGGGATAGCTTTGATATTGTTGTTATGGAAGCCCCTGGAAATATAAAAACATACTGTTAGTCAGTCTACCAATATGTTTCTGATTTTGTTTGTGTATGTGTGTTCAGAGCAGCGACAGCCTGCGATTGTGAGTGAGAGGCAAGTCATTTGTTCTCATGTTGCACCTGCCGTTGCACAGCTGAAAAACATTTTTGGATACATGAGATGTAAACACGCACGCATACGCTGTATCTGTGACACATATGCACACTGCAGAAACATCTGCTGAAGTGGAGGGAAAACATAGTTTGCGCGTGTGTGTCTGTGTGCGTGCGTGCGTGTCGGTGTGTATGTGCGGGCGAGCTGATGCGTGGGTGTGTAGCCAGCACCTGCTTAGGGCGAGAGAGATTGTATCCGAGTGCCACATTAAAATCACTTAACGGGATTACTCGGGATAACGCAACCATGATAGTCATGTCAGGCAGGTGTGTTTGTGTGTGTGTGTTTTTGTGTGTGTGTACTTACAGTTCCTGAAGCTTACTCAGTGTCCTGATGGCCAAAGGAAACTCCTGCAGATCATTGTAGTTTAAATCCCTGAAAGGGGGACATTAAGATAAGGAGTCATGATTAAATAATACACTGAGTCCGTGGCATGATGGAGTTTTATTGTACTTTGTAAAGGAAATTGAAATTCTTTCACATATGATAATCTCTGGTTCTGTATGTGAGAGAATGTGTCCGACGGCATATGTATGCTTGGCTATTTCCTTTTCTGAGGGTTGACAGCTGTAGAGTGTGAAGTTTTGATTTGACCTTTGACCTTTGGTGCTCTGACCTGATTGTTTAGGTCTGTTTTTAATTAGTTTCCCGAGAAACACTATCAAAACAACCGTTGCTATAGTGGACACTGCTCACACGCAGGTGGCAGGAAAAGGGTTTGATTATATTTCTTGTCTCTATATGAGTATGTACTGTAAGTGTGCATGTGTTTGTGGGAAAAGGATGTAGTGCGCATATTGATGGACACATACAAGTATTGCATTTTGCATTCTGTGTTTCTGTGTTATCTTTAGGAGTGCATAAGGAGTTTACTTTGGTATTTCTTTTTGTTTCATTAGGCCTTTATTTCCAGAAGCTGGAAAAGGTAGGATCTGATTTACAAAAAACCTTGTTTATTAATGGTCCCTTATTGTGCAAAGCCGTTTTACTCTTCTACACAATTAAAAAACAACACTGGGGGAAATGTATTTTATCTGAATTTCCATTTGATTTGTTCTTCCTGTTTGCCATATTCATTTAATATTCATTGCAGATTTTATTTAGTTTTTCTCTTTGAAAACTGCTCTTTTTATATTTTATTTCATTCATTGAAACTCCTCTTTCACTGCTTGGTTTAGCTTTAGTCTTATCGTTGAGTATATTTACCCTTAATGAGACATGATTATGCATGCAAATGTGCTGTTTAAGGAGTTTCCCACCAGTCCAGTGCATGAAATATTTAGAAGTACGAGGTCAAAGTGAATTTGTTTTCCTTCTTTTTATGTTTCTTCTTGATAATGTAATTCTATATTTGTACATATGTTTCTTTCCCAAACCAGAGTGAATGTTGCGAAATGTTTGTCTGTCTACTCTATCTTGTACGCCTACAATATTGTGTTTTCCAGCAGACCTCTGGATGGCTTCTCCTACTAATGATTTTATAATACACACTTGAGGCTGGGGAGGGTGGCAGTGATGCAGATGGTCTCTCCTATTTCTCATAAGCTGAGAGAGTGAGAGATTAACCCCTCATACCAGCACAATCCCTACGTCAATGACACCTGTCATCTTATCCCACTGAATCATCTGTTTCTCTCCACCGCTGACGGCCCAAACACTTTAACACACACTATTCTGGTCCAGAGAGCTTCATCCCCCTTTCAGTCATTCTCTAGTTTCCCATTCCCCTCTTCATGCTGGCTTCCAGCCTTACACCTTACTCCCTCACTATTCCAGCATGAATAATGGCTTTTAAAATAAGTGTTAACACTCATTCATATGCCCACACATGCTTATGCAAAGTAATGCATACTTTTTTTTGACACTTCAACGGGTTGCTAAGTTGCATGCACCAAATAAAGTGTTTTAATGAGACCACCGTGTATTTTGCAATAGACGCAGTTGTGCTGGCTTCATTTGTCTTAAATCCACTCTCCAGTTCTTTCATGATACTGTGTCAGTTTTCTGCGGTTTTCATATTTATGTGCAGTAATGATCCAGTTATCGAAGCTACGGCACGTATACTCAAACATCTCTGTTGCAGCTATGCCGAGGCGTATTTGACCTTGGTGCTGCTGCGCAATTACTTTTACAAAACACAGAGCAGTCTGTTGATGTTGCTTTAAGGTAATCAAAGAGGAACATTTCATCTTCACATTCCTGTCATTCATTTGTTGGTTATGGTTTTGAGAAACTTTAAAGCACCTGCTGAAATTTCCAGGACATTAATCATTATGCCTTTAAAACTTAGTGCTACACTTCATTATTTTATTTGGCATCTAAGATTTTTAAAAAAACACATTCATTTCATATGTTCCAAGTCCCATTAAACACTTAAAACACAAAAATAAAAAGGGCTAAATGCAGACACACAGTGTTAGTAAATTGATGGCTCTTGGTTATATTATTTTTCTGAGGTTATATTTAATTCCATATATCCTAGGGTTATTCTAAGGTAATGTGATTGTTGTAAACATGACCATACTGAATGGATGTTGATACTTGCTTATACTTTATCATCACCAAGCCTGGGTCAGTGTTTGGGGAAACATAAGAGGTACTCATTTGAGCCTATGGAATGAAATCCCTTCAGCGTGTCTGTATGTGTGTGTTTGAGAGTGAATGAGAGATACTCACAGTGTCTCCAGACTGTGTAAACCTTCAAAACATCTCGCGCCCATGCTCTGGATCTGGTTGTTATGGAGATGCCTGGAATAAGGCCACAAATATTTTTCATCAAATCAGAAATTCCTTGCTCAAAAAATGTTTCCACACTGCAATCATCGCCGCCCTTTTCTAAGTCAACGGAACAAATAATTTCTCTGGTAAGTTGAGAAACCCAAACTCAGGAGAGTTTTAAGTAAACAAATCAAGATGTCACTTACAGTACGACAAGGGCGGAGAGGTTGGTGAATGCATAATCTGGGATGTGTGTGATTTGGTTCAGGGCCAGCGTCATGGCCTGAAGGGAAGGCAGAGAGTCCAAGGCTGTCACTGGGATCTCTGTTAGGGAGTTGTCGTCCAACCACAGGTGTCTGAGGGAGTGTACCCCTTGAAAGGCCCCAGCCGGAACCTCAGACAACAGGTTAGCATCAAGACGCCTGTGGGGCAAGAGGAACTAAGCTTAGTGAGATAATCACCAAGTCTAAGTATCCTACAGTATGTTTGCTCATGTGCATGTGTGTCCGTGCTTGTGCATGCATTAGTGGTTGTGTGTCACTTTGGCTTACTGGAAGGTTATTATGAGAATTACACATCCTTTATTCTCATTCTTTCATCTTTGCTGTAGCTTTCTAGAAGCTTCTCATTATGATTTATTCCCATGCTAAATAAGCCACGTCTAGCTTCGCCAGCACAGACATGTATAAAATGTAAGATGAGAAAAACACAGACAGAAACGTGTAGGAATAGTTGTGGCAAGCCTGTTTTATTCTACCTTTATTGATGTTGTGAAAAGCAGTCTTCTCTTAATGTCTGGAAAAAGAAGGATGGAAGGAGGAACAGTTAAAGATGCATCTTCAGCTGTTCCTCCCTCCGTCTGCCTTTATGCTGGAGTCTGTCCGTCGCAGTCAGCGTGTGACGACTCCGATACTTAAACACAAGCACAGTTCCTTCCAGCTGATGAATTTATGTCACTATCACTCACACATATGGTCTCACATATGCACTTTCACCTCTTCAACTAAAGCCTAGCAAACCTCTGTCCCCTTTCTCCCTCGGTGTCCTCAACCCACAAGCAATGTGTGACACACACCTCATATAAATACACATGCTTTCACACTGTCCATGGTGATGAATGATCCCCTCAGGGCACCGTTGACGAGCACAGACCACTTCCTCCTGCTATTCTTCTTTTTTTGGCCCTTTACACTCATTCATTAATCTCCCTTTCGTCCCTCTGGCCCCTGTCACACTCACATTTTGTTTCTTACATCTTCATTGATGCACTCCCAGCCACTGCAAACCCCTCTGCATCTCACTCCTTAACTCTTGTTCATCTTTCAAACATCCCCCCTGATCAATCTTCCGCTGAGGTTCTTTGATTCTTGCGCTACAGTCCTGCTCAGCCTCCTCACCCCTTAGAGGCTTCACCAAACAAACAGCATCATCAAAGTGAAATTTGAACTTGAACTCTGAACTCTGGGCTTTTCTCCCCAGGGAAATTTTCCATCAGGAGAGGCAACTGTATACACTGGCAGATGCACACACACAGGCATGCTGTAAAGCACCCCTGATCATACATGTACAATACACATGAAAGCGTGCATGTACTCACACAAATGTCTTCAGGAAATTTTCATCTTCTGTACTTCCTGACACATATTTTTCAATGCTAAACATCATCCTTGTGCATCCTGTGCACTGCAACCATAGACATTGTTTGTCCCTGACCTAAATTGCAGGATAAAAGCTACGGAAGACCCTTCTGGTTTGTTCTCCAGGGCAAAATAATAATTGCTCCTCTGGGTGGACCTGCCAGGTCTGCAGAAGGTCCAGACAGAACCAGGAATGTTCCACAGAAGCCAATAAAGCTGCAACTATTTCCTGTCTATCACATCAAAGTTTGGGGTAAAATTATGGGAGAGCGCAATAGAGACAGAGAAGAAAATTCTCTTAAATGATCTGGGAGATATGTGGACCTCTGCTGGTTCACTTCTCCAGGTCGCAAGCATTTTACTCCTGAAGTTTCTCTACTACATGTCAAATCTATAAAACGTCAGGTGGATTAATTTGTGTTGTGATAGTAATCAGCTGCAATTACATTACTTAACCTGTATGTCATCATAGAATGCTTCTGATGGCACCTTGTTAAAGAGCAGCACTGACACTGTCTGTTGTAATTATTAGTTTCAAATGGTGAGACAAATTTCTTAACTCGGTCTTACCTCTCGACTTACAAAGGGGTTCTTGTCTGAGATTAAGACATGATTTATTTCGCATAAAAGCCTCCTTTATACATTTATACCAGTTTAAAATCCGTGTGCTGACTCAGATGCTGTCTCTCCTTCTTCTCTTCCTTTTCACCTGGTGTGTTTTATGTCAGTGAGAGGCGCCGACAAGCTTCACTCTCCAAAGCCTTTCCAGTAATCTTTCTCCGCTGGGCTTATCATTACAGTAATGACAAGGTGCGTCTCTGTGCACTGGCTCCTTTTGTGTGTGTAGTGTGTGCTTGTGTTTGCATGTACGTGTACATGTACGTGTGTGAAGATATTAAGAGAAGACCACACACACACACACACATAATTTATGTACACACACACGCAATAATAGACACAGACATGGAGGCATTATCATGGCAGAGTTAGTTAATTTTCTCACACACACATACACTCACATAAGGCCGGCCTGAGTTGTATGTGTGTTAAAATGTGTGTGTGCAGGCTTGGTGACTGTACTGAGGAAAAGCAGGCCTGCTTTATACCAGACAGGGAAACATTGTAGGTGGTACAAGACTTATTCTGTGTCACAACTCCAACAATTTGTATATGTGCGTGTGCCCGTGTGATGACGGAAATGGCTTTATGGATATTTACAAAGAATTATTAATTTGGAAAGCAGGGATGTGGAGTACATGTGTGGTAAAAGTTGAGAGAGACGAGTAAGGGTGAGGACTTACAGATGAGGTGGTCTACATGCACCCGCCTAAACATGCACGCTGACACACACGCATACACATGTACACTGACCCCACAGATGAGACAATTAAGCCACCAAACACTCTCATTAGCCAGGGGGATAGCGGTGTGGGTGGTGGGAGAAGAACGGAGGAGAGAAGCGGAGGAGGAAGAGAGGGGGAATTGATGGAAAATGGGGTTGTTTCACAGCTCATTGGAGATGCTCTCCCTGGCCTGCAGTGTCTGCTGTTTCCCTCATGGCTTCCAGATGCTACCATGAACACTGACACAGTAAGGCTGTGACTCCTACAGACAGGCAGTACAGCGTGGAATGCAAAACTATTGCAGCCGAGGTTCGGATATGGTCTATAATATGACCATGGGTACCCTATACCTGTATTGCGGTTAGAGTTGAGATGTGTGGGTGGGTGGCCAGGGAGTGTGTCTTTCCCTGCTGGATGAGGAAGAGAAGCATAATTGGTGTGTGTGCAAGTGTTTGTGCATTTGTGTGCAAGAACAAGAGACTCACAGGGACAAAAGGTTGGGTAGATCCCATGGAGCATCATGAGGAAGTCTCTCCAGTTGGTTGTTTTGCAGCATCCTGAAAGGCACACACACACACACACACACACATTAGTCACAGGTATATGTAATTAAACATAGCTCAGAGGTTTATAGGTAATAGAGTTTATGTGGCGTGTGTGTGTAGGCACATGAGGCAGAACAAATAATTCCATAGTGAGGGAAATTTGACACAAGGAGGAAAGGGCCAGTGAAAGCTTGAAGAGAAGCAGAGAATGAAGGGTAGAGGAAAAGAGAATGAGAAGCTCCTTGGGTGGGCTGCTGATGTCATTCTCAGAAGAATGGAGCAAAAAGCTAGGAGGAAGTGGGGAGTAAACAATAGCCCTCTCTCTTTCCTCTCCGTCTTTTCCTTTCTCTATCTTTTTCTCCCTTTCTCATCCTCTAAAGTTTTTTATCGTGTCCAGTCGTCTGACATTTGTGCATGAGGCGTATAGCCGCCACTGTGTCACAGCATCATTATGTCTTTATCATGGCATCATGGTGCCACATAGTCAGAACAGTCTTTGTGAGTCTGTGAGTGTTAGACCCTGTGTCCCGGCACTGAAACTGAGCCGACAGCAACGTTATTATAATGAAGAATTCTTTTGGTTGGCGTAAAGCAGTAATAAATATGTGTTCTGAGTTCTTAACACGGTACAAATATGTGTTATTAACCACCCAGCTGAATTCGAATGATTAAAAAAATCATTATGTATATAAAATCATGAAAAAACAAACAGTATTGTCTGCTTCAAAGCAATGGGGGCATGTGGAGGGAAGAAGCAGGAGGACATATTTTAGACATCCAAAAAGA
>JAPQRN010001753.1:3811-24968 GCA_037367275.1 Coranthus polyacanthus | reverse complement strand
GACAACTATTTTTAGCGCTGCACCTTGCATTGAAAGTATTCTGAATACATAACTGATAATGGCTAAAATACTTAAATACTTTGCTTGGCTTCCATGTGGGTACTCCTGTCTGCTTCTCCAACCTTCGACATCTGAAGTGTTAAGTTCAAATTTTTCCCCCATCTATGTAAGTTCTATCTGTATCACTGACTAGCATAACCTCAACACTGGCATAACTTCACCATGATCGAGCTGGATAACCGCTATTATAGCATTATAGTGTTAGGAAAGGGATTAGTACGGTTTAACTCCACAATTGAGTTCTACAGCTCATTTCAGTGCATGCTTTTTTCACATGTTTTTGGCAACTATGTATTTATACTGTGTATGTATAATATGTTTAGAATCAAATCTCAGAATCTACTTTGCACTTTGGCCTTAAGTATGAAATAGCTTTAATGCTGTTAATATAATCAAACACAGCATCCCCTTGTCTCCTTATGTATCCATGGTTATAATATTGGCAACGCGGTTCAAGAGTTCAGCATATCTCAAGATGTAAAGAGTGTATTTTGTTATATTTATTTACATAACTCAATGTGTCACATGCTCTCATAGTGTATTTCACAATAGTCGTCTGTGTAAGAAACAATGATTGCTTCAGTGTAGAAAAAAGATTGAAAGGATCCAGGGAATGTTTCCACTGGGATGATGATGCCATGATAAATACATTGAATTGAGTCTTTTCCTGTTTAAAGAAATTCCCTGCGGGGAGCTTCACTGTACTCCACTCTGGGTTCATAACCCTCTGTGTGTGTGTTATGTGTGTGTAAGTATGAGAGTCAGCAGAGACATTGTGGTTACCCTACACACGGTCAGCGGCCCATTTGTGTTTGACACGGCTTGACTTTAACTAATATATTAAGGAAGGAAACCAACAGCTCAGCTGCTCTGAGGTCAAAGAGACCATCCAAGGTTTGCTGGGGTGTTACAGTGTGAAGCGTGAATGCTTGCAGACATGTATGAATCCAGGATATGTGTGTCCTTCCGCAGTAATGACATAATAGCCCAGGATTCATGGCTGGCTCAGTCATTCTGTATCTGAGCGTTTCACAACACAAGGTGAAAGAAGACCAAATTGTATAATCCCTGAGATTCCTTTAAATTGCAAACCACAATTCTCTAGCTAAGTATATATTCTGTTGCAGTGCTTCTCAACTCTTCTCAGTCAGGGTCCAAAAGGTGTTTGCCAAGGCTCATGAAAGCCTCTTTAATACTTTTGTCTTGCACCCACAAAATATGGGAACAAGTCTCAATTCACATAGATGCTATGCTCACAAGTCGGCGTAATATAGTTTTATAGTTGTTTTGCACTTTTTTTGTAATTTAATGCTTCATGGCAGCGCTAACAGTTGGTGGCCATGGATCATAAGCTATGAGCACACTATGAGAAATGGGGTGTTAAGAGAAAAGCTTTGAATGCTGTTTTTAAGGCGATTTTTTTTTATGTCACTTGCTGTAATCTCGGTGGGTGGTGTGACTGGGAGGTCCCTGCATTACACCTGTGAGAGCCTGTTTGTGTGTGTGTGTGCCTGCTTGCAAATGAAACAGGGCTTGTTTGGAAATGAAGGAATTGCAAGCAGGGCAGGTCTCCCCCAGCCCATAAACTTTAACTGCAGTTAATGATGCGTGCCCTGTGTGTTTTATTCAAGGCGGGAGCACAACTCAATCCCCCCAAATGGCTGGAGTTGAACAACCCACCTGGGATGAGGACTGAACGACCAGAAAAGGACAGTGAGGGAGGGAGGCGGGGGTTACTTACAGAACTTTGAGGTTGTGAAGACCCTGGAGAGCGTGGCCTGAGATATACCTCAGCTGATTCCCTGAGATACGCCTAGGAGTGAAACACAGAGATCAAAAAGGAGTGAAGGTAATATAAAAATGAAAAGGAAACTTGAGCACACACACACAAAATTCACAAGTCTCATCAGAGAAGTTTCACCTTTTACTTAACTCTGTGCTTTTGGAGTGAGCTCTGACATGACTTCATACTTGAGTTCCTGCTCTGGGGTTACGTTTAGGGCAGTATGCAAATAACAATATTCTATCCCCTTCAGTGTGGTTGCTATTGGCCCAAAGCACACGCTGAAACTTTAACCAATCCCGAGAGCTCAAATGAGTGAGTAAAGACTGAATTGAATGAGATTGGGTCAACAAGTGCAGCACAAAGTGTCCATACGAGTGTTTTTAGGTGTGTGCGTGTGTATTATAAGGTGTATACTATATACTATATGTGTACATTAGCACATGTGTGTGCAGTGGGAACGTGTGTGTTCTTTTTTCCATGTCCTTGAGGCCCGTTTTGAGGGGCCTTGAGGACAGCGAGGGAGAGAAACCACACACATTCACACAAGCAATCCAATCAGTTTGTTTATCAAACACAGCACCTAATGGTCATTTGTGAGTGTGTATAAGATGTCCAAATAAATAACATTTAGTCCAGCAGAGTAACTCTCAAGGTCACGAGCTGGAAGCGCAGTTTAAACACAGATTTGGTCTTCACAGCTTGAGACCACCCACTTTTATTAAACACACATACACGCACACAAGTTAAAAGTTGCTCATTGGAATCCTACTGCTCACATTATTGCTGCAGAGGTGACATTTGCCTGACATTTCAGCCTTATGTTAAGCGGCCCGCCTGTGGCTGAGTTGTTTCATCACTGCCAGGATACTGATGTATTGATATAGAGCTCTGCCCGCCTTTCCAAGCCACTATTGTCCAGATGGTAATGGACAAGGTTTCCAAGCGAGCTCCCTCTGACATCTGATACTCATGTCAACATGTCTCAGTCTTATTACTGTGTAGTGGCAAACCGCACAACCCCACCCGCGCCTGCCAAATCTCACACTCAACCCAGTTAAGAACTATTATATGCTCATATTTGTCAGCAGAAACACACACACACACACACACCCGCACATGCACATAGATATACGCTGTCATCGGCATACAGAATCCAAATGGACTGATCATTATCTCGGCTGTTGTGGTGCCATTTAGTCATGCATTTCAAACCACTGTCAAAACTCATTCAAACAGACTTCAGCTATGCCATATAAAGTCCTAATTTCACAGAGATCAAAGATACAGATGACGGAGAGCTGATCTGTATTAGCTGCAGCTTTGACCCTACAAATTGCAGTATTCATTCTTATATTAAAACAAAGGGTATTTGCTTAAAAGCTCGCTGTTAGATCTGGTAATTTGATACCAGACTAACCAAACTGTTTGCAGGTGGTTTTACTAGTAATGATAGCTGTATTATACCCATTTGTTGTCCTGTGGAGAGCAATATAGCTCTGCTACTTCCATTCTTACTACCATTTCACTTTCTGCTTTTGTACAAGTTGGTCACCAGGGACAATTTCAGTTGCTTCTTTTCCAGAGGTAGCTGTTTCAATGCTGAGGTCCTGACACCGGTAAAATAGATCTAAGCCTCTTTCTGCAAAGACCCTTAAGTACCTTCTTTTGGTTCTTGCTCAAACACAATGATTAGTTACAGACGCACTGGACGGAAAAAGATATAGGTAGCACAAAAGAAAAATAAATGTCTTTTCTACGGGGGGTGAGAAGAGCCAATAATTTAGAATTTTAGAAAACAAACATTGTAGTTAGGGCTATGGTATGATGTGCATGTTCTACTGCCAACCAGCCTTTCTCTATTAACTGCACCATTGGAGCCAAAACTGCATTAGAGTGGAATCATGCTTTTTTTGCCGACTTCATTTGTCAAATGCATAATTATGTCGAAAGTGAAGATGGATATTGAAAAAGGAAAGAAATGTTCAGACCTTCTTGATAGACATCAACAGAACACCAGCAGTTGCCATTGACCAACTGTTTCCATGATATCAGTGTGTGTATTTATGTGTGTACGTGTGTGTAAATGATCGTACGTTTGAGTGAATGTTCCGCACTTAGCCTCCTAGTCGTTCCACATCAATCTCATTCTAATGAAAGGCGCCTTGCTCTTGTCAAACCATGGCTCCAACTGTTTTTTCTTTTAATTTGATTTGGGGATGGCTAGGATTTTTCTTGGCCCTTGGGCTGCGTAGATAAAAGTTCCACCTCAGCATAATTTTCACTATTGAAGTGATTCATAGATAAAATAACAGTTGAAACATATGGGAGAGGAGTGGGAGGATGCAGCTTGTAATACTGGAGAGACCACCCTGCTATCATAACTGATCAATGAGGGTTTTACTAAAGCATTACAACTGTTGATTATCCTGCATAACACCACATCATACTGCTTCAAAAATAATAACAGAATAAAGACTTTGACAGCAAAGACAGCATCATTTTTTAGATAGTTTTAGATAGGTAGTGATCTAACATCATAGTGGCAGCAGGGCCAGGGTGGTTGATAAGAGCTGATGATGAAAGAAGAAGGAGCGGATAAACAGGCGTTATCAGAGAACGGGCAGTTTGTGTGTGGTTGTGTGCCTGTAAGCACAAGTACACATGCACGTATGACCTTCTTCACCCTTGGTCCATCAATAGAAATGTTATCCCTCCTTCTGTTCAAAGGTCCAGCCTGAGGGTCAACCACTTAACCTGGCATTAACCTTTGAAATTGCTGGAGTAAAATATAGACATGTGAAAAACTGTGTTGTGTGTCTGCGTGTGTGTGTGTGAGAGAGAGAGAGAGTAGGTAGGCACGTGTTTTTGGGAGAGAGTGATACAAACAGACAAAAAGCCACCTCGGAAACACTAAAAGGAAATGTTTTAATTGACCTCGATCGTCCCAGCTGTGTGGTGCACCTGGAGGATCAAGCCAGCCAATACTGTGACCGCTTAACCCTCACCTACGTCATACTTCTGGCCTATCAGCAAACAATCTTATCACCAAGAGGAAGACAACCACTTCTCTCCTCTTACATTTGGATGTTATTTTCGCTATAGTCGAGATCACCTGAGAGCTCCCTTGTGGCATTGGAGAAGCCTGGGTATTCCAGGATTTGGTCAAAGATCATATCAGATTTATTTGAATTTCTGTCTTGAACTGATAACAGCGGCTAGCATCACTTTCCACACGTGCATTTTAGATATTGTGCCTCAAAAGTGCCTACGAGAGTTTTAAAGAATCTGAAAATGTTGCGACCCCGTGATTTGATTTCAGCTTTGTGTTTAGAAGGTGATTGACGGGTACTGATAATGATACGATGAACACGAGACTCTACCAAACAGCTGATTATGAGGAGAGTCAAAGGAGGGTAAAGTGTAATGTGATGCCCAGAAACTACGGACTTTGATACTGATGACAGGCGAAAGGCACTGTCGACTTCTGAAGTGTTTTCCAGGAAGGGCTTTAAGGGGGGCAGTTTAACCAAAACTACCTCCTGTTAGTTCCAAGTTGCAATTAGATCAGTAATAGATTGCACATCTTTGATATTAGAGGGTGCCACTTGGAGAGAGAGGATGCCTTTGATATGTCAGGTAGAAAAGTAACCAATCTCGGAGTCTGTACCAGAGTGCGAGCATCGCGGCCCTTTCATTAATACAAACACGCAATCTGCCTCTCATTCGCCTTTCTTCATACTCTGTTTGATTGACAGTTGCGTGCAGGTTTTTGCGTTTGAATTAAAAGACAACTCACTGATCAAAGCACTAAATGACGGCTTAATGAGAAGGATCAGAGATCAATAAAATAAGACTTAGAATTAATGAGGTAGACACAGAGAAAGGGGGAGGGGCGATGAACACTTCCCTCTTATTATCAATATTAATGTCTCAGTGAATATAAAAAGGAGGTTTAGCCTGGTGAGATTCAGTACCTGCTTTGTGAGTTAATTTAATCAACATATTAGAGGTTCAAAGAGATTAGCTGTTTGCTAACATGAGAGGGGTTAAGAGGCAGCATGATACAATTTATATTTGGGAGCAGTGCTTTTGAAAACCACTGTATATGCTGTATGGCTCATAAGAATTTATTCCCTCTCCTCCCCATGGTGTAAAACTGGGCGAAAGTTTGACATCTTGCCATAAGCAGATTTGTTTTGGATTGTAAGAACTTGCAATAGCCTGCAGCCCCCTGTGATAGGGGGGCTGTAGGAACGAATTGAAAAGGAGGGAGGGCAGGCGGGAAGGTAGCCCAACATCAAACAATTTATCACTCTACCAGTCACAACATGCCTGGCCATTGCCTCTCCCTGTGTTACCAACAAGTGCTTTAGACCCACATCAAACGCTCTCTTGCTCAAACCAACCATGTTTGTGTTAAGAGGCCTGGTTTTGTTTTTTACACTCTATAAGTTGATGTAATTACAATGTGTTTATGATAACTTGCTATGCTCCATCTATCTAAATGTTCCAGACAGGAGTGGAGATTATGTCTAGAAATGTGTTTCCTCCTACACTGAAACGTCACCACTGCGTCAGGTCATCTCCAGAACTGGTCAGAAGGCTATAAAAATGGACTTCAGGGCAAGAATATCTTCCTTGGATGCATTACAAAGCAACAGAAACTCTCCATAAAGTGTCAGGACATGAGAATGATACAGAAAATGCAAGATCAATGGGACCGTAAAACACTGGGAGGATTGTCTCTTGACAAACACTGGAGTCTCATCCAAGACCCCCACCCTTTTCCCCAGTGCAAGCAAATGTCAGGATCAGTCCTCAGCATCACTCTAGACTGAGTGGTTCTGATTATTAAACCATCCGCAAAATCTGACATTTACTGTTTTTACGACTGCGAAACGTCAGAGCAGCAATCCAATAAACTACAATAAATCAAAGATTCAATATATTTCTCAAACCTCAAGGTGTCACGTGGCCTTGTAGGTCAGCTTCATTTTACTTTTTCAATCCAGTTTGACCATGACTCAAAGTCAAGTAAATGGTTATCCAGCTAACCTTTTACTTTCATCATCATTAGCTCATGCCTCACAGGCTGCAGCTGCAAGTATTAGCAAAGAAAACAACAGACTGTTCAAACACCCCATGCAGACGCACACACACACACACACACACACACACACACACACACACACGGCGAGCTTCAGAAGTAAAAGAATCAGGTGAACGCTGACATACACACATAAGCCCCCTCGAATTACACACATTCACACCCTCAGGGCATATCTATGGGCAGCTTTTGTCAAACTGAGACCAAGCTGAATTCTGCTGAGTGATCAGATCAGATATCAGCTAGGTCAACTGAAAACATGTTCAAAAAGTTTTGTGAGTTTGCTGCGGCAAGCCCTCTGCTAGTGAAACCAACACTTTCTAAGTACTGACCAAATTCTGTCTGTAATGTCGAGCAAAGACAAGTTGGCAAGGCGCTGTCCTTAGTGTTGTTTACTTATTTTATGTGAAGATATATCTTCTGATCCAAATCATAAATGTGTTTTAGATTATATTTCCTTTGCATAAGTGAAGTTCTTATATGGTTTGGTATGGTATCTTCACAAAGGAGGTTAGGTTGACACACAGACTCCTGTTTGTCTGTCAGTCTGTCCGTCTGTCTCATGAAACTTGGTGGAAGAGTAGAGTAGGAACTAAAGATGGAAGATTCTAACTTCAGGCCTAAACACATCACGGCCTTGGGATCTTCGAAGGTAGACCAGACCAGAGGCTCTTCTGTTTGAATGGAGAGAGGTGTCTCAGTACCCTGAACAAACTCCTATTTTAAGAAAGCAGTTGGTTCCATAACAATCAGATGACCACTGTGATGAATGAAGAAAATTATCATTTAGTGGGACAGATGACAGCTTGAGGTGTTGCGACAGGCGGGGCCCATTTACAGCACCTCTATAGTCTGTCATGAAACCAAACACACAGGCACTTTTACGTCTCTTTTCTTCTTTGTACCATTAAAACCAAAGTTCAAAAGTAGACACTAAACACATCTAAATTCCTACGGCCATGCCTGAGAAATCTACTCTGCTGTGCCACAAGACTGCTGTAAACATTAGGAGAACGTTGGGTGACGTCAGAGAACATTGGCTCACACTGATACACGAGACCAAAGTTTAAGCAAAATACCTGCAGGTTAGGTGTTAGGTTTTCATCAATGGTCAAACGGCCAAGTTTGGAATCTTCTCTCTTTAGTTGGTTTCAGTGTCCATTGCCTTAAATGCAAATGGCCCTTTCCTGTCTGGGCCATGGATATCATAATGTCGACACCTTGGCATGGTGGGTCTGGTGGTCCTCGAGGACTGACTGAAGACGGTGACTGTATAGTTCTGGCATCACAACAGCTCGTTTCAGGCCCAGTTATCTGAAAAGAGGCCGTGTGTATTCCTCCACCAAGTGAGCACTTTGATACTTTAATGTTATTTTTAGAGCCTCCAGACCTGTTTTATAATGGAAAAAGAAATGAAAACCTTATTTTTACATGTTATTATGTCCCTTTAATAATAACTGTAGTATGAGAAGAAGAGTGGACTACTGACCTTGGTGGAGGTCTGTATTTTTTTTTTTTAAAGGTGTCTTTGAGATAGCAGTTTTACTTATGTTGCTAATGAAATAATGGGAATAGCCATGTAAGGACCATTTAGATGTACTGGCATGTAAATTGGCACTTACATCAAAGAATGTTTCTATTATACCAAAGTTTATCTACACAGAACACCGGAGATAAGAGAAAACCATAAATCTTTGCTCATTTACAGTAATTTCCCCCAACCTTGTCCTTAAGTTCTCCTATAGTGTGTGTTTGTTTTGGCACAGACTTGTGTCTACGTGTGTGCTGCTCCTGCTGAGCTGTCCAGCTGAAGCAAAGTCAAAGGGAGGGGGACGCAAGAAAGCAGCGGCTTGGATGCTGAGCACAGAACCTGCTCTCTAAACACTTTAAGGACCATATATTCACTCTCTGAGTGAATATCAGGTTCCTTTCGCCTCCCTCTTTTGTGCAGCCATTCCAGGATCTACTAGTGTATTGCTGCAGGCAGTTTCTTGGTAGGAGAGATCAGAGGCAGGCCAGAGTCATCAATCCCCATCACTGGGGTCGGCACATATCAGCCGCCCAGGGAATGACTGTTTCTTGTCATCTGTGAGCTGTGACGATAGAGGTTCATTAATTGAACATTAGTTGAATGATATTGTACTCACAGTTCTGATAACAGGTGCAGTCGGTGGAAGGCTCTGGGCTGGATCTCACTGATATTATTCATGCTCAGATCCCTAGAGAAAGAAAAGGGGAAGCATCAGTATCAAAGTATCAATCAATGTATACCTTTACAGCCGTCTTTGTTGGTCATCTGGGCATGTAAAATAGCAAATGTTTAGAATGTGTTTTTCACATGGTGATCAATCTTCAAGGGTGGGGAGTAGGATGCAGAGAGGGGTTAAAGAGTTGGATAGAGAGGTTCAGGGAGGAGGTAGAGGAGAGGGAGGAGTGGGAGATGTAGAAGAGAATTTTCCCCAATGAATCATTGTTGGGCAGCTGTAATTTCCTCCTCGTCCCAGTGACTCTTTCTCTTTTCCAGATGTCTCACTCTACCTTCCCTCAGATCTGACCCCTCGGTCTCCTTCCATATCTATCTCTCTCCCAGCTCCATCTTTCTTCTTTTTTTTTTTTCTCTCCTTCAGGTTTCTCGGGAGACCATCTCTTTTGCCTTTTTGTTCAGAACTGTAATATAGACACACTCCTTTTCTCCCTGCCTCTCTGACACACTCTGACGTGAGAGGGTGTGTTGAGGGGTGAGTGTTGACGCAGCTGCATTGTGGCCAGAGAGGGAGAGGTGCAGAATACATGCATGCTCACACAACATTCCCGTCACCATCCTTTTTAGGATAAGGAAAACTTATGTGTCAGCCTCTGGTAGAAAACATATATAACCTTATGGCCCCAGTCATGTAAGGTCATCTCTTTGATAAACACAATGAAAGCAAGGAGGTGTTACATCACCCCTTCTTTACTTTCACAGCCCTTGGGGTCTTGCATGAGTCTTCTGACTGAAGCTTGTATGTGCGTGTGTGTCTATGTGTGTATGATACTAACCATTGCTCATAAAGCCAGACCACCGGGCTAGCAAGTGTAAACTGTGCTCTCAGAAGCCCTTCGTAGTTGGGAGTTTTGACACACTGGCTGTTTGTTTGTCAAGTCAGCCAAGCTGACGGGGGGCTGGATAGATCTATCCGCAGGCGTGATCTATATTCAGTTTCGTGGAGATGTGGAAAAAAGACTGCACAGCCACAGTCTGGTTTAGGAATTAGGTTATGTGAGTGGCCTGTCATATTTAGCAAATTGTGACAAGACAAATCCGGAGTACCAACAGTTTGGTTTTCTGACAAGCATAACATTTAACATCAAACACTGAGTTGTGTATGATGGTACGATGGGCTCGCAGCGTTTGTCTTGTTAACGCTTACAGAGTGGGATTTTGGACTGTGGGTCAGATAATTATGCAGCCCTTTCACAGTCTCTGCTGACACTGAATCTTTTCCTTATGAAAGTATAATAATGACATGTTCGTTTCCTGCATGGGAATTTCCTGTTACACATGCCCCTCTACAGGGAGGTCTAACAGCACATCAAAATTAGGAGAGGTTCAAGGTGTTACTCAAGGACACATTTGAAGGGTGAATGTTTTCGATCAGTGTGGAGAGAAAATGGCTTCATGGTTTCATTGCTTTTGTATGTAACAGAAAAGTCCATCCGTAATGTTCCAGTGTCAGTATATACGTTACTAATACGAACTTAAGTTTGTTATTTTTGTGTGTTGCATTCTAAAAGCATGTCTGACGAGCTCATCTCTGGATTGTCGATATCATATGTCCTAAAAGCACATCACGAGCACAGGCACAGCATAAAACATACACATTTATGCATTAGCAGAGTGTCGTAATGCATATTGACAACTGGTGCAGGTTTCAGAAGATTAATTTCAAACATGAAAAATATGCTTTCAGCGTCAAAATTTAAGGGGGGAAGGGCGAGGATGACAGCGGCCGATTAATTGGCTATTGGCATTTCCTTGTTCCCAGCTATCATTATTATATCTGCCTTTAAAAATCTACCATTGGTTGACCACTAAAGAATATATTTGATGATAATTTGCTTATGCAAAACACTCCAGATTGAATCCTCATTTTTAATATAGTATGTCTCAGTAAAGTTAACCAAGTAAACTTACTTTATTTTGAAAAGGCCTCATTTGCAACAAATCAAGAAACAAATCAATCATACATTTGGTCAGTCCTAAATTTAAAACCTTAAAAGTCCAGCCCATATGTTGTTGTATTGAATGGTGCATTTTCAGTAATGAGTTTTTTTTTTTTAATAATTAAGCAAATTAAAAATAATATGAAAAGTAATACTATCCTTTTTGATGACCGTTGCGCTGCTGCTGATATGTGATGCCACCAGGTCTCCCTCTCAACAAAAGCAGTGCGGTGATGTCATGTAAATTATATGCTTCATGTTTGTCCTGTGCTTTTGGCACAACTCTGCACAAGCTCCAGGGAGTAATTTGTCGAATGAATACAACAAGTGTAATGCAGTATTAGTTGATTAAAGTCAGAAGTAAATATAAGTGATAACAAAGTTGCCATAGAGATGACACAGCAAACAGGTTGACATAACCTAGACCGGGTGACATCACATATGACGCAGAAAGCGCCCACTTAGCTCATGAGGCCTCATGAACAATATACATACACACCTTAATCCCTTTCATTGTCTATTTTGGAGGGATCATTAAAACATAGCAACACACACACACACACACACACACACACACACACACACACACACACACACATCCCAAGCTTCTGGGGATGCACCCATGGATGGAGACAACTCTCCATTATCTGATCCTGATTAAAGGAGCCATAAACAAACGTTGTGTGAAGTCCATAACAGCGACCTCACTCAGACAGAATAAACATGCAGCAATGGAGAGCGAAAATGTTTAAAAATAAAGACACACAGTGGTGAGTCATGGGGAAAGGTTGAATGCAGCTCAGCTCGGCTGTGCTCTCCAACAAGCTCATTGGGAAGTCGGAGAGAGAGAGAGACATTTCTGCTCTGCAGGCCAAGGCCTCCGCTGACAACTTGACGTATCGTTGGAAGGCGCTGTGCTATGGCTTGTTTTTAAAATCAAATAACAGCTGTGGCTTTTTTAAACCATGATAATTATGATTGATGACTACCACATGTGCATTGTGTCGGCTGGCGCTGTGACGTGCAGATATTTTCAGCACAAATAAACGGCCGCAAAAGAAATGAGAAAAGGTTTTGCAGGCTATGCAGTGTATGGGATTTTTGCAATTAGAACTTGGGTTTTTGTGTTCCCGTTTTATTGGCATGTCTAATGTGTGTGTGTTGGGTGTGTGAGACCGAGTGCGAGTATGCGCGTCAGTATCTGTGTCTGTGTGTGTAGTACAATATTTTTTTCCATTTATAGGTGGCTGCGGTGTGTGTGGTAAGATGTCTGTCGCTCATTTTCACACCCCTATTGTTTTCCAGTGAGCCTGCAGATGTGGTGGGTATAGTCCTTGGTTGTGCTTTCACCACATCATACATGACCACTGTATGGGCATAGAAACAGATTTCTGTGTGTGTGTGTGTGTGTGTGTGTGAAGCAGAGACAGAATGAAACAGACAGACTGTAAGTTCATGTGGTTTCTTTTCTTTATTTTTCAAGTGAGTATTCTGGAGGGATCTGTCCTGGCCTATCTTGGCCATCGCAGGGTCAAGAAAGATGTATGCTTGTAGGACAACACATCTCTCAACCAGCAGAGGCACACGGGCCATCTCCTTCCCTCAGATCTCCGTATGCTGCTGAATGATGAACTAAAGACTCCTCGGCAGTATTAGGAGCAGGGGATCTATACGCGGTGACCCCTGCTCATCCCTCAACAAACACATTCACAAATGTGCTTTTTAACTGCCCATCTGACCTCCCCTTTTGCTCTAAATCTGAAGAATAACCAAAAGACCCCAGTGATCTTTTTCTGTTTCCGTCACGAGGATTTTCATGTGTGTGCATGTTATTTTGCCTGTTTAAGCACAGAAGCATATGTGTAATTGAGGTAAATATCACAGCAACTGGAGCAAATAAAGAAATGGACATTTTTCCGTTCCTATTTACTCCATTGTTCCATGAATTGCAGATACACAATGTCCTCTGATAGATCGTTTCCACGCCAAAGTGTGTGTATGTGTATGCATGTGTGCGTGTGAATGTAAGAGAAGACGTTTTGGCATGGGAAAAAAGGTTAAAAAAGCACTTGATATTTGACTGCTTTATGCTGTGATTGATAGAGTAACCATGGCAAGGAGCTTGTCTTAAGGGGGGAACGGAAGCATGAAGAAGCAGAATTACATTTCCATTCACCAGCCTTGGCCCTTTCTCTCCCTCTCTCTTATGCCACTCCATTGCTCACACTCACTTTTTCTCTCTGTTTCAGATTTCAACTGGAGCATGGAGTTACACAGTCCGGTAGTTACAATAATGTGATTTATCATATTTCCTCTTTGCCGTCAACAGAACTACTGAAGTATGTTATCGGCTCTGTGATCAAAGGCGGTGTGTGCGTGGGTGTGAATGTGCCCCTAGCTCCGTTGTAGCCAATTTCAAACTGGAAGCATTTCTTACAAAAGATGATGATTTAGCACAGCAAAACAACTGACCACATCATATGAACAACACCCCTGTTTATGTTCAGAGACATACATACATACAAACTACATCCACAGGCACTCTGGGCTCTGTGGGGTAGATAATAGACCACCCCTGTGAGTGAATATACCCTCAGACGTGAACCGATACAATCAGATCAGCAGTCAGGTGTCTGCTTTAGTTTGGCGAAATGTGTCAGTCAGACAAAGCTGGGCGAGTGCAGGCTGATGAGAGATTCCTTGATAGGTTTCACAATTGAGTTTCAAAGTAAAAAAAAATAAACTTCCTATAGAAAAACGTCCAGCATGTCGCTCATGCATAAAGTTGCATGCAGGTGCATAACAATGCAAGCAAATGCACATAAACAAACAAGCTCATATTGTTGCTCTGGCCTTGAGAGAGATGTTTTTCTTGATTCTTTGCAATAGCCATTCCCTGAGGTCTTCCATCTCACTTCCTCCTGTACTCTCTTTCTCTCTCTTTTCTAGCCTCGCTGCCAATCCCTCTCTCCCTTGCTCAGGTGGAGACTTTTCTCAAACAAGAAGCCAATAATGGCGGTAAGCTCAGCGCCTTTGAAGGCAGCTTATCTGTGAGGAACATTAGAGTAATAGATCTTTAGTGGTAAGCAACAGCGAGAGCCTTGCCCAGAGGGCAGGGGTTTCTGCTTTAGCAGCACCTGAGCCACACCTTGGCTGTCTTTTACTGTAACTATGACAGTAATGTCTTCAGTCGGATTCAGTCAGTCTGATCCACTCTGCTTAGATCTTTGAAACAGTTAAGGCCATGATGAAAGAGGAACTTTTATTCCACACAATGCAACTGGTAGTCAAAGCTTGGGCTTAAACAGGGCCTTAATGGCTGTATGCATTGTGTGTATGAGAGAGAGGGAGAGAGAGTGAGCAGAATGTGTGTCTAAAATGTTTGAGGGTGAGGTCTGAGTGTGTTTGCTCTTTTCTATCTGAATAGACTGCCCGCTTTGGCATTCAGTTTCTCTCGCGGTCACACATGAGCTTGCACATGCACACACACACACTGAGATTCATGAACACACACACACATACGCACACACACAGGCAAGTGCACACACACAAAGAGTCAGGAAGGAGGGTACAATGCTGTCCTCCCCTCCTCCTTCATCTAAAGATGTGTTTTTTTCCCTCTCTCCCAGACTTCCTGGGAGGGGTACACTGCCCTTTGTGTCCAAAGGCACTCGCTCTTTATCTTTCCCTCTCTTATTCTCTCTTTCTCTCATTCACGGTGCACAAAGAGTGAGGGAGAGGGCGAGGAGAAGTCTTTCACCTGCACAAGGAGGGCCACAGGGAGGCCTCAGCTACAAAAGAGCAGAGAAACAGAGAGAGAGGGAGGGAAAGAAAAGACGAGATAACGAGACAGAAAAGGGAGATGCGTCTGTGCGTTTTGTGTTCCCATGTTTTGTGCTCTTTTCCGCTCACTGCGGTTTAGGGGAGAATGACAGGCGGATGTCTGGGTGGAGAGAGCGGCTGTTTAGTCTGAGGCCATGTCATGGGAAACATATTCATGCCCTCTGGGACTTACCCTGGTATACCGCGCACACACATGCACACGTGAACGTACACACTCTATGTCCGCTCCTTGTCCTCCCACACACACCCTGTCATGAGACGGAGGGGAGGGGGGTGAAAGGTCAAGCACTTCACTAATGGAACAGGAAGTGTTGGAACAGTCGGGGCTACACAACATACAATTGCCTCCAACATGTGGACAGGACTGACAGGCAGCTGTTGTGGACAGGACATATCTTTGGAAGGCAGAATGGCATTCATAGCATTGCCCATAGGCCACTAATCTGCTGTTTTGGCATTTATGTTTGGTCTGGTTTTCATATATGTTCTTTATATGATATATACCAGAGATGTATTTTGTGTCTTTTTGAAATTGAAGCTTACAATATATCCCACATAAAGGAAATTGTTCTTGCACCCAGGACAAACATATGCCACTAAAATCTTTTGTCATGGCTAAAATGTGTGGAAAAGGATTACAAATTCCGCTTTTCACCACTTTTCCACACATCCTGAAAAGGTATCTCTTACAGAGGTGTTTTTTTCTGCACACTGATTTGAGGCAGATTCTCACCAGTGGATACAACAGTAAATGAAACCCGATGAGTATTAGTGTCAGGCTTTATTATGACTTCATTTGGTTGAATGGCAGAAACAGGAGGACACTGGATCTAGTTAGAAGGCTGCTCAAATCCACTCCTGGCTCACTGCTCCTTTACTACTCCACTCACAGATCTATGATCAGCTCATCTGCTCCATATATTTAACAGTACCCACGGATAACATCTAGAACTGAACTTAGTTCAGCACTTCATGAAATCTTACCCCCATACCAATGAGGACATGTGGCTGCTGTTGGTTTAAAGAGATTTAGTTTGGCCTCTTGCCATGCATGTAAAAAGTCCAGATTTCCTCTTTTGCTCCTTCTCAGACATGTAATAGAGACGTGAGTAAGTCTGGCTGCAGTTGCAGAGGCTCTACAGTGGCAGAAATCCCTCCAGCCTCCCTTTACAGCAGATGGAAAATACACCTGTGAAGCCCATTCTTAGCAAGAAGTAATACTATTGCCTTATGCCATCAGACTGACTTGACTGCTGTTTCTGCATTCACATGAGATAACCACCCCCTCCAGAATTTAATTAAATCATTCTATGCCTTTTTTCTCCACTCAAGTTTTTGATATTCCTTCTTTCACTTTCTGGGCATCCTGTGCAGTACCAGTATGTTTAAGTGTATACATTATGTGCCCTGAGGTGTGTGCACATGTGTGTGACATTTACTTAGTGTGTTTGCGATTACTTCTTTGTTCCCTTTAGCTAAACTCCCATGCCAGTGGTTCATTCTCAACATAATCCCTGCTAGCATCACTGTATCAGCACTGCTCTGTGGGATGCTTTGATGCTGTACTGAGGGATCGTATAGGGTATTAACCATCATTAAGTCACTGTGAGTTTGTCTGTGTGTGTGAGCGTTCATATATGCTGGTGCAATGTGTTTCCTTGGGTGTAACGTGTGCATGGGGGTCCTGTGGGTAAGTGTGTCTGCATGGGTGTGTGTGCACATTGTTAGAAAGAGCATTAAGTATCATTAGCTCTTACTAGTCATCACCTGCACACTGCCAGCCCCACATGAACCACTTTAGTCTGCAGGCCTGGCTAGTGATCACACAGACAGCCAGACAGAGACAGAGAGACCCATGTTGAGGTACAGGAGAGAACTATGTCCTACACAATCTGCTATCAACACTAGTGTAAACATTCTCCTTATGTCTCATTATTTTCACTTTTCATATAGAAAAAGATTGAAGAAAGTATTTACGTAATTAAACCGAACTACCAAGATAACGTGACAAAGCAAAGCACAAAAGTGTACAAACTCTAAAATCAAGTTAAGTATGTTTGGTGCGCTCACTTTAAGAGTTTAAAAGAATATGCAGTCAGCAATAGAGAACTTTACATTTCTACACTAGGGAGCAACAAGAAACACTGTCTTACTCATTTTATTTTATTTTGTCACAGTCTTAAAGGTCCAACACGTAACATTGTACGTGCTTGTGTGCTTATGTGAAGTTTGTGCTGGAATATGTGTTGTGTTGGGAGCTGGTCATTCGTTGACGTTAATGGAGTCCATTTCTAATGTTGTACAGTGTTGCTGCTGTAGAGGAGGTGTTGAGGCACTCCGGAGCAGCCTTTAAGATTTTCACGTAAAATGTGAACCTGAGTCCTCTGCATATAAATCTACAGTCAGTTATTGCATGTAGACAATTGAAACAGTCAGGAAATGTTAATTATTAAACTACCATATGATCCATTCTCTTATTGAAGTTAAAAAAAAAGGAATGAATACGTAAATGTCTTCACGTGTTGCCCTTTTAAAATGAGTTATCCGGTCATTATCCAAACGGATACTGATGACAATTCACAGATCAAGATCGTACATATGTGTGGGTATACACATGTACATGTGCACACAACAAGACGGTTAGGGACATTTGTCATGCCCTGGCCTAGGATAGGACAATGCCTTCTCTGTATTGGAAAAGAGAGGGCTAGCGCACTTGCACAGATTCATGCACACACACAAACATTCCCATGGATTCCCAGGGTTGGAAAGGGGCTGAATAGGAATCTGGGCCATGCAGGCATTCTGAATTCTCTCAGTGACAAGCAGCCCTTCACCCCTCAACCACACATCACAGAGAAGCACATTCCAAGCCCCCATGTCATACTTGTGTCACGCTGCTATCACACGAAACATACAGATTCACATATTCAGTCACTGGGCACAGTTCTGACCACAAAAATACATGCGTAGGCCCTTAACCTGCATACTTCCCCAAGATGTAGTCCAACTCACAAGCATACAGTATTCCATCTTACTTCCCCGATCTCCTACTCCACCCTAGTTCCCCTCAAGATCTTGTGTCATGATTGCTTTCTACTTTTTTCTAAAGGACAGGATATGGAGCGGTGGAGCACACTATGGCCTCTGTGTCTTCACTGCCTCCTGCTCCTGAGGGAATTGCCATTGTTTCCATTGTTGTCCTCTACCTGCCTACCAGCCGTCTGTCCCTGAGCGACATTTAAAAGCCTCCCAGGTTGCTTTCAGGAAACCACAAACCTCTGCAATATCCAATGCTAAAAGCCTACCCTTCTCTCTAACACCCTTCTGGCATAAATATCACTTTTGTGGAAGGCGGAGGTGGCTTTTTTCTGTTGGTGTTCATTGCAGGCCTCGAGAGAATCTAGGAAAGACTGAGGAATTGATGCTTTGAGGCAAACATGTCAAGTTTGCAGCAAGAAAGGAAGGAGCAAATGAGTGACGGACAGAATAAGGAAAGGAATGGAAAACATTAAGTGGTAGATGAATGAAGCAGCAAATGCTTCTATATGCCACTTTTAAGGAGAGCAGATTACATTTGATGGCATATGTCACCATTGTCTTCCAGCATATAATCAGAGATTTGTAAGGCTCGTTGCCAACTCTGATCAAGATCATGAACTGACAGTTAGCTGGCTCGCAGCCAAAGCTCCTCCACTGTCGACATAAACACACATTCACATACACACCTTGAAACCATTTACACTATTGGCTTGGGTGCACACCTTTCACTTTCTTATCCCTCTGCCCTGAGCTATATGCATTCATTTTGATTTTCAAAAGGCACATTGCTCATCAATAATAGTGCATTTACACTTAGTGCTGCATGACCAGCTTCCACACCTGCTCTGAAGAGACAACAAGTCACACACACACACAGACACACACAGGCACTTAATGTATAGACTTTTGTTCAAACTGAAGGAGGCCGTGGTAAACAGGTGAGGAGAGGAGAAAGGCTAGGGGAGATAGCCACAGGGAGGGAGGGAGGGAGGGAGGGAGGGAGGAAGCATAGGACGGGGGGCTACCATAGACGTCTGGAGCCAGGACACTGATGCTGGAGCTGATAGCTGCTGTATAGAGGACCCTCCACTGATGGTACGCACACACACACACACACACACAAACACACACAATGTTCCCCTTTCTGACTGTAATTTTCTTATTTTTGTTCATTTCTCCCCTCCACTACCTTTCCCCTCCATCCGTTCCAATTTGTCTCTCCTTCTCTTACCTTCTTCTTCTTCTTCTCCCTCTCTCTCTCTCTCTCTCTCTCTCTCTCTCTCCCTCTCTCTCTCTCTCTCTCTCTCTCTCTGTCTCTCAGACATGATGTTTACAGTGTGACCCCCGGTCATTCACGATAGGAATCGTTCCATCAGCATAATGGCTAAATGACACGCACACGACTGTTACAGTCACAGCCATCAGACAGAGGCAGGATGTTGACTCCTGCATGTGAATGTACAGTGTATGTGTGTGCGTTTCTGTATGCTCCACTGTGTTGGTACCCATGCCTGCCTAAACGAATCACACAATATTTAACATGTTCTAATTTCTATTTCAACAGTTTCCACTCCTCACCTTTCTCCTTTTCTGTCTGTCAACCCATTCTTCATCTTCCCTCCCTCCATTTTTTCTGATTCTCTCGCCTCAACTCCTCTGGCTACAAAAAAAAAAATTCCCTCAGCAATCTGGGTGGTCTTCACACGCACACACATGCATGTATGCACATGCACACTCACACACTCCTTGGTTTTCCTCTGTCTGGTAATGCGCTAGCTGTGGTTTCCTGGACTCGGCCAAAAACACCGTTAGAAGTTCACCGCACTCACCGCTACCACAAAGCATCACCTAATCGCTGCTCAACTCCACTTTCAGACCAGCACCAGTCCCACACACACATACTCTTTTCTCCTTATATACACACATATGCACACACTGAAGACCGCTGAAGGAAGTGTGAAAGGTGTAAACATAAGCACCTGACAACCTTCCTTCAACAGACTCTCTTTAAATATCACACCTCTAAACATTCCCGATCATGAATTAAATCATATGAATTACTTTCAACATAAATAAATGTTTTTTTGAGTTTATCAGCAGGAACAGCTCACCGATCACCAAGAGATCTCTTGGGCCAAGTTATTTTGCAGCTACACATAAAATGCACCGATTCCCAATGTACATACTGTACACAGTGTTCTTAGACTCAACATACATTAACACACATGCACACACACACAGACACACACCCTTGGGCACTGTCTTTCCTCTCTAATCTGATATCAAAGAGAAGGGCTTTCAAAGCTTCTCACATGACAGCTCATTTCATACGTTGCCCACGGAAACGATTATTCTCATAAATCTCTACCCACTCTGCTCTGAGTTGCTCGGAGCACCCTTGCCTCTCGATAGTTAAATTCCTTTGCAGAGTCAACCTGTATTCAGTTCAGTGTTATGACAAAATAGGTTTTGCTGATTACTATTCCATCATGTTTCTACCTTTATGCACTGGGGCCAAGTGTCAAAATAAACACTAGCAAATGTGAGTGAATCATGCATAGCCTGGATTGCCCTCTTGGTCGCTATAGCATGCACAGTCGCGCTCACTTTGAAGAGCTCTCCGATGACATGGGTGAATGATGTCATATACTTTCACAGCGTTGTGTGGATGTGGTTTGTAATGTGGACTGTTCCCAAGCAAATCCCTGTGACCTCCCCAACCTACAGTATGTGCTTCGAGGCTAATCCACCCTCCACAGCACAGTGGGGTGTGCTGGACAGTTCGACAGTTCCTGGTGGGGATTGGACCGGCTCTCCGCTGTTGTAACCTTTTATACTGCAGGACGAAAGGAGAAACTGGAGCCTGCTGTGCTGAGTTCTGGTTTGATGATGTGCTCTGTGTGTGTGTGTGTGTGTATGCATGCATGTGGGCTGAGGAGGAGAGGGGAGGTTGTTTTGTTTGTGTTTGATGATTTTTATCAGCAGCGCAAAAGAGAAATCTGTGATTGTTGTGTGCGGTATCTTAATTTGTTGCGGCATCTCTCCTGCTGTCTCACATTCCCTTCTTCTGCCTGCATTCCCTCTGCAGTATGCATGTGTGTGTGTGTGTGTGTGTG
>JAPQRN010001752.1:0-11303 GCA_037367275.1 Coranthus polyacanthus | reverse complement strand
AGGAGATGTGACGAGGAGAGAGAGGAGGAGATGTGATGAGGAGAGAGAGGAGGAGATGTGATGAGGAGAGAGAGGAGGAGATGTGATGAGGAGAGAGGAGGAGATGTGACGAGGAGAGAGAGGAGGAGATGTGACGAGGAGAGAGAGGAGGAGATGTGACGAGGAGAGAGAGGAGGAGATGTGATGAGGAGAGAGAGGAGAGAGAGGAGGAGATGTGATGAGGAGAGAGAGGAGATGTGACGAGGAGAGAGGAGGAGATGTGATGAGGAGAGAGAGGAGGAGGAGGAGGACCACTAGGGGTCACGCGGCAACCGGAGATCGACTGAGGGGCTGCCAGATCAAATTTAGGACCAGCTGGGAAAGATCTGGAAGACGAGGAGCAGGACGAGAACGTTTGAGTCCGACTCAACGCACATTTAGTCACGTTTAGTCACATCAAGTCAACACCATGTACTTGAAGTCAGTCACATGATCTATATGATGGAAGTGTGACAGAAATATCACGTCATGAGGTTTTAATGTAAATGAGCTAATGAGCTTTTTCACATTATAACACATTTTAACATAACATGATATTTTAACATAATAACATGATATTTTAACATTATAACGATGTATTTTCATGTTACAAAGACATGTTTTGTCAAGTTATAACAAGATATTTTCATTTTAAAAGACATTTTAATGATACAATGAGATATTTTCATGTTATACGAAGATATTTAATGTTGCAACAAGATATTTGAGTGATAAGATATTTTCAAGTTACACAACGTTATAACAAAATTATCACATGAGAAAGAAACTCTTCTCATCAGAAACATCTTTCTAAACATTTCTAGGTGCAATTTCAACATCATTTCATAGATTTTTGAGTCAATACACCTGTAAATTTGATTTCAGTTTTCAAAAACCATGAATTTATTTTTCTTAATTTTTACAGAAGATGTAGATGAATGAAGATCAGTTCTTTCAGTGGCAGATAAAGGCTGCTTTACATATTTCTTGAAGACATTGAGACACATGCTTCCGGCTCCAGATGGTCTAATGTTTATGGACAGTGTTGTAAACTCTATCCTCAGGCCTGTGTCACATTAAAGTGATCATCATTTCCATCTTTCTTCATTCAGTAGATGGTCTAGTGCTGCTCCAGGTTCCAGGTGGCTCAGATGCAGTCCTCTGTTCCGATGAGTCAGCTTTAACCTGCTCTCGGTTCTCATCCAGACTCAGAGATGCACATCTGGCTGTAAATGTGTTGGCTGATATAACAAATAAAAATAAACTGGAAGGTCAGTGAGAGAGCGCAGACCTCCTCCAAGGCCAGCAGCCCACTCTTCTTCTCATTCCACCATGTTATTAAACCACGAATAAAACACTTAACTGTGACCCATGTTTCCCTCCTGTTTGTCAGTTGGAGCCACTGGTTTATTTGAAGCTGCAGGAGCTGAAATCAGGTGAAAAAAACCCACCTTCCTTCTGCAGCTTCTCCTCTCGGTTCAAATCAAAAGACTGAATAGAAATATACGTGACATCGTTTCACACCGCTGTGGAAAAGAGAAGACACCCTCGTTGTTTTGAAGCCAGTAGTTTGCCATTTGTCTGACGCTACGTTGGCTCTTTGGAGCTGGAGGTGACCATATTTGGACAAAAGGGGCGGAGCTGCGGGAGCGCGAGGGGTCACGGGTGAGCTAATGCTAAACGTCAGCTTCCTGACTCCATAAAATGGTGAACTTCATCAAGCACAACAGTCGAGCATCTGTCAGGATTAACCCTGAAAGTCTGACTCAGCAGCAGTGAGCTGTCAATCACAGCTGTCAATCAGAGGCCGACACGGCAGACATCAAAGCTTCTATTAGACCTGAGACCTGACGAACCATGGACCTCAACAGTCTACATGAAACCAATGAGACCACAATGACTCCTGGAAAAACTACCGATTTATTATTTTTAGAGAGAAGTTCAGTGTAAGTCTAGTAAGTCGAGCAGCATCTAGTGGCCGTCAGCGGTATTACACTCTCTTTTTTTTTTCGTTTTGGAGCCGAGGTCCCAAACCCTTGGTCGTGTCTGATTGAATCTGCTCAGTCACAGGTAGGTACAGCTGTCAATCACATATTTAACCCCTACCTGTCTGAAAACACCTGTGATCAGACAAAGTCCACAGAAGTTGGTAGAATTCTTGTTTCTTCTCAGACCATGATTGTTTTGTTCAACGATGACAGAAGAGTATCGAGCGCTGCAGCTTTAGCTGACTCGCGACAGGATGAAACCGTTGGAGAACGTTGCAGGTCAAGGTTTCACCGACGTGACCTGACCCGGCTCAGCTCGACTCAACCCGGCTGACGCCGTCGCCTGAGACTCACTTTGTCGAATCACCAGTAGATGTAGATCCATAAACATATTTAATGCACGTTTTGAAGTTTCAAATTGGAAAATCTTAAACAGCAAGATTAAAAAAAAAAACAAAACTCAATTTCACTTGAGGTGGTTTTTGCATCATTTTTGTGGAGCAGTTTGTTGTAAATAAAACAGAATAATCCACCTGGTAAACGAACAGTTAAAGCACCTGAGTCTTGTATTTTGTTTTGCCCTGGTTTTCTCTTCTCAGTCTTTTGTCAATGCTGCACAGTCAAACTGACTTTACACTTGGGAAAGTGTGTTCAACAGCTGCACAGCAGACTCTCACGTCAATAGTTTACTTTTACCCAGCCGTGTAATTGTGAGGAATGAGGTGTTTGGACCTGAGTGGGCAGGCTGAAAGCTGCTTTATGTGATCTACAGGCCACAAGTGTGTTTGATTTCAGACACCAACCGGTGATGTTTTCAGACAATATGTGCAGCCGCTAAGTACGGGTTCTTTAGGATGAGTTTGCACTTTTACCTCAGCTGTGTTTCGCCGATGCCCCGTCCACACTAAAGGCTCCTGCAGAGTCTTATGAGATCAAAGTACAAGAATTACACGTCATGAGTGGACGGCGTTTCTCTGCGTAACAACAGAACGTCTTCTTTCATGCTCAGCGTTACAACCCACAGCAGAGACTGAAGGTACAGAATTACATTTACTCTCATTACTGGATCTGAGCAGCTGCTCAGGTGTTAACGACGGGAAAAAAAAACTGCTTCCAAACAAAAGTGAACATTTTCTCTGTTTACTGAGAGGTGAACAACAGATGCGGTCTAAGAATAAATGGTATGAGATTGTTTTGGCTGGCAGAAATGAACTCCTGTAACATTAAAATGCTGTTTATCATTGTTTAGAGGGATCTCTTGGAGGATTCTGGACGGCAGCCATGTTTTGCCCCTGGAGCTGAATCGATACTCAGAGCGTGGAGGTTACTGGAGTGAGTCAGGACGTGTCCTCCTCAGCTTTGGAGGGACTAAAATCAAACATAAAATCAGTCAGAGAAAGAACAACCCACTACATTTTATCTTTATTAGAGAAAACAGGCCCGGGGTATGATGAAATACACTATTTATTGAGTTTTAATAGGCTTTTAGTGGTTTGAAAAACCCCTCTGATTTATCAAGGTCTTTAGAAAGACATCTCCAAACAAGAAGAAGAGGAAAAGTATCTGCAACGTCCTCAAAGTATAAAAGAAGCAGCAGGTCTTTGAAGGACGTTTGTAGCAGCTGTTTGTGTAAAGTCATCATATTAATATAATGTGAACTGATCCAGTTTGTTTGGTCTTTTATATTGTTTTCGTCTTGTTGCATAAGAATTAAGATTAACTTCATTTTCTTTATTTTCATTTCATGAAAAACTAAATAAACAGTAACTCACAAAATCACAAACCACAGATGAGTTTTCATCTTACGTTTGTTGCTTTGTTTTTGTCTTTTTGCATCATTTATGTCGTTTTCGTCTTGTTTCGTCTAAAGATAATAAGTAATGAGTCTGTTTTGAAAATGTAAAGAGTAGAAAGTAGACATTTGTGTTAAAACGTGGGGAGTAAATGGGAATAGTTAAATATTGAAGTAAAGTACAGATACCTGAGTACAGTATTTGTATTCACCTCCTCTGCTTTAACAGAATGTTTTTTTGTGAACAGTAGATGAATATCATTATGACAACAGCTCTATTTGTTTGTATTGTCTGTGTTATATGACATAGTGATCACTGTCATTGTTCCATCATTTAACCCCAGCAGCAGAAATACATCCGTCTTTTTAGATTTTCTCTCAGATTTTCACTCTCTCTCTCCATTTTGTTGAAATAAAACATAATGCAGGCGCCATCTTTAGAACAAAACACATTTGCTGTTATGCCTGAGTTGCATATGACCATCATTTCTGAGAGACCGGATGCATCTGGAAACAGTTCACAGACTTCAGAGAAAATGAAGGTTTAGCGTTTGCATCAAACTAAACTTCTTTTGCACAGAGAACATCTGAAGCTTCAGTCGTCCATGATTTAGTTTGCTCCTACAAATGAAACAACATTCCAGCAAAGATTTAAACTGACGACAAACTTCACACTGGAGCGCGCTATCGACTTCCTGTCCGCTCGTAGAGTCGTATCCTGAGCATCCGAGTTATTGATCGATGCGTGTGCACTTTGTGAACTCTGTGTTCCTCTGCCTTCACACAGGGTTAATAGCCTCAGTCATATTAAGCACAAACACACCGACCGATGGTGCTTTTCTAGATTAAACCACTCCACGTATTAACAACACCCTCAGAATTCACGCACAGCTCCACCTCTGATCTCAACATCTGATTGGAGTTTAGCCAACATACTGTGTGTGTCTTCACTGTAATATTCAGCGACAGTGTTTACTCAGCGCTGTTCCTGAGATGAGAAAACATTTGCCGTGGATTGGCAGCAGAACATTAAGTGTCGGATGAGTCCTCGTATCCTCGATTGTGCCTTTCACACGTCTACCCTACAACTCCATTCCTGCCATCGCACAGAGCAGGGAAATAAAAAAAAATCAATTGCATATTGGCTTTTTCCAGCCATCACTCCTGAAATCGTGCATTTTTCAGAGCTTCAGAGCGCAATTTCCTCAGCTGTTTGAGGTGAAGATATCTCATGGGTGATTCAGCACGGCTCCACAATGGCATCAGCCCAGTCCTTCACAGCTCTTGGTCGAGGATAAAGACTCAGCTCGGCCGATGCGTCTCTGCAGGCTTATCTGTCCGATTCCACTCAGGAGCAGGGCTGCAGCGAGCCGCAGATGCCGGACACTAAATGTCAAGATATTGCGGTGAACCTCAGTCTGAGAGCACACCTTGATCGAGTAACTTTTATCTGGGAGCGCTGCTGTTTGATGTGCTAAAAGGATGCTCACACTGAGCTGAGGCTGAGCGCAAATAGATAAAGAACTGAAGGAGAAAAAAATACCACAGTAAACACGGACAGAATACTCTGTTAAAGAAGTCAAATGAAGACCTGCCCTGCGTTGTTTTAAACAGCAGACATACAGTATAAGACGTCAAAGAACTTTAAAATCAATGCTTTCTTTATTAATTTGCATTTTCCAAACGTTCCAACTATTTCTTCTTTGAGGTTGTAGTTTAATGAATAAAGAATTTGGCTAAATGACAACATACATAATATTCTGATTTATCTATAGCAGTTGTTGTTTTGCTGCTTAACCATTCAACAGATTGTTTTCAGAACGGCGTATGAGCTCGGTTTATTTAAGCGTCTCTACCTGCAGCGACGCAGGTTTTCAATCCCATAGACGAGGCTCCAGAGGCAGGAAACGCCACCGGTGCCATGTTTGAGCTTCACCTTTACGACAATAAATAACCTGCAGCTTATGAACAAAGTAAGTCATCACTTCAGCCACACATCACATGCAAACACACACACGTTTAAAAAAACATGAAGCAATAATGAAAACTCTGTTATTTATGAATCAATACAAACACTGAAACACGTTTAAAGTATCAGTGTAAAGAAAATCTCATTTTATGATTCTGAAGTACAAATCCGAGGTACTTGTACTTTGAGTATTTCCAATATTTTCTGCAGCTTCATACTTCGTACTTTTTACTACATTTTTCTGACAGCTTTACTTTCTTTTCAGATACAGTTTTTCCTCGTCTTCTGCGCCGCATTTCTCCAAATGTGTTGACGCTGAATGTTTGTGATAAACTGATGAAGTGTTTCCTTTATGGGTTTCAAATCCTCCTCCTTCTTAATCTAAATTAACTCCTCAAAAACCCTCTTGGATTCGCTGGAAAACGAAGCTGAAAACAAGCCTGAGATACGTGGTTCTCACAGGACGGCGACGCTACAAACATATGATGATCTTACAGAATATGAAACATCGACAGAGACCGTTTCACTGATACTTTGACTTGAGTGGGATTTGAAAGCTGTCGATAACACACTGATCCATGAACACACCGCCGTCTGAGTTTGAGGTTCATGGTTTAATTCAGTCAGAGTGGATGAGGTGCCATTTTCTACTATAAAGACGTAATAACCAAGTTGTCAAAGTGTGAAAAGAAAGGTGTAAAATAACAGTGAATGAGCAGAAATAAGAGCTCTGGCACCACTTGAAGTCAGAGTGAAGGGTTTCTTCTCATCTGTAATTAGCTCACGTCCGGTTGAAACGTCTCAACAATAGGTGACATTATAAGGTGCGTTGATATTCGTCTCATGTCTTGTTACATCTTTTATGTCATTTTCTTCTCGTTCTTTTCTATGTGTTACTGTTTCATCCATTGAGGCTGAACGCAGTCTTTCTGTTGTGAAAACGCATAATGATGCAGCATGAAGATAATCGATAAATTCCCTCAAATGCATCAAAAGTAAAGGGTTTTCTTTCTGCTTCCGTACAACCCAAGGTACATAGTTTAACCATCTTTAAAACATAACTCCACTTTAGGTTTATGTGACTGACAGTTCTCCACGACTCGAGTGTATAACATCTTGTGGACAAGTGGAGGCTTTTATCCGAGATCGACCTGAAGCTAGACCTCAAGAGCCAAAGATGAGACTGATACTTAAAGTCCAAGAAGATGTACTGAAGGCTTAGGGACACCTGAGGTCCATGTTTTTAAGAGCGAAAGATAGAAAAACTTATTTCTTCTGGACGCTTTAACAGCGTATGAGGGCAGACCTGTAGAAATCCTGTTAAACTGTATACTAAAATAAAATAAAAATACACTGTTTATATCACAAGAAGAGTTTTACTAAAGGGGAAACAATTTCCTATAATTGAAAGGATATGAGAAACCAAAGAGCAAAAACATAAATGTCTCCTTACAACACACGTCTATGTGAAACTGTTACAAAACAGCCTTTCATTTGCACAACATCCTCAAAACGCGTTGGATTTTTTAAACTCGCTGTGTCATGAAACCTTATTTTTCGACACAGATTTCAGCATCGGTGCATTTGTTCCTCATAAAAGAGGAGGTAATATGAGCCGAGGGAAGAGACGAAGCTGATGTAGTTACTGACAGAACACAGAAAAGGTTCTGACAGCTGCCGGAGGAAGGACACAAAAGGTGATTTTTACTTTGATAACATTAGATTTAGTATCTAATCTGTTTTAGAGCAACAGTAGTTAAAGCAAATGGATACGTGTGATGGAAAACGTCTTAAAATGTTGACATTTTAATTTTTAATTTATTAACTTCCCCTGTACATCTACGACTACCGTTATTTAAACTTGACAAATCATTGAGGTCTGGCTGTCTGAAGTTTGACACTATAGTTTAATACAGTCCAAGTTAATTACCTCCAAGTATTATTTTCCCCGATAGAGAGATAATAATTGCGCTGCCATTGTGAGAATGTACAGGTATTAACTGCCAGAGATTTGACATGCGCTGTAACACGGTGGAAATAAGTACCTGGAAAGAAAAAATCACCTAAAACTATCGTCAAGTAGCAGAACGTGACGAGTTGGGGTGAGAACCGGTGAGAAACGACTTTCAGAGTCAAAGAAAAGAAGTGATAAAAAATAGACTCATTGTGGTTGTTGGACTGAAGTCGACTCTAAAGTAACAGAATGAAGTCTGATGCTCAAAGGTCAGCGTTTCGTCTCCACTGGTGAGTTTGATTGATGACGATGGAGACTCAAACTGTACAAACTGTTGACCTGAAACGTGTTTAGGTTAGATTCATGTCATCATATTTTGTTAAACTAACCAGAATACTTCTGCTGTCGCTACTACTGTAAGACTGCTATCTACGTTACTTAAACCTTTGACAATGAAGAACTTCTAGTCGTTCACCTCCCAAACCCAGAGCAGCAACGATCCATCCGGATGTAAAATATATAGAACTTTCTGTTGTCTACACTTTCTCCCCCACGGGTAGTTTCTCTTATGGTTGTAAACATCCATAAGAGAAACTCTGACAAAGACTTGGCTGTTTACAGTGATTAAATACTGCGGTGAGAGCTGTATATGCATCGCAAGTGTCCAAAACTGGTCACATATCTTTGTTTTAATTCTTTTGAAAAGTGATCTAAGTGTTCTTGTCTTGAAACAGATGTTAAATTGACAGGACTAGGCTGTGTGTCCAGTGTTCACCTCATGTCTGATCTGTGTTTTTCCCTCCAGGGCTTTGCAAGTCCTCCTGCAGATGTTCATAAATAAACAGCGTGAAGACATCTTTGGCCGTGAAGGTCACATGATTTCCTGTCGTCTGTGGAGGTGCACTGATGTGGAGGTTTGCATCTGGTGCCTCTCCTATTTAGAGGAATCCTAAAGGGTTGGAAAAAGGTAAAAATAAAAGGACGTTTTCACCAGGGATGAGCTGAAGCAGTGACTCGTGTATTTTCCCACTGGGATGAATATACAGAGATGTTGATTCTACAAGTCTGATTTTGTCCTGAAAACTTCAATTATTTCCACTTGGAGGTCCTAATTTCCACTCTGAGCAGCAACTGTGTCTTAGTTGTTACGTCTTGTTACATCATTTCTATTTTGTCTTTTACCTCGTTTATCTTTAGTCTTGTTTTGTCTCTAACGTCATTTTTGTCTTTTATGTCATTTGTCTTGTTACCATCTTTTAAATCGGTTTCGTTAAGTCTTCTCTCCATTTTCACACCAATGGATTCACCAAGGGATCATTTCTTTCATTTAAATTTAGGCTGAAAACAGTCTTGATGTTTTGAAGATGATGCAAAATAAGAAATACTCCCACGTCGTCAAAGTGATTCATGTGTCTTCTGGTAAACATCATTAATGTGAAGTTAAACCTGCCTCCTAGAAGCTCACAGTATTTCAAACCATGACTGAAACAGCAGGTTTTGTGTTAATCTGGTTTTAAAGCTTGTTTTTAGTCCAGGACTAGACCTAATCTCGGTCCGGGAAACCAACAACAAGAAACCCGTCTTCTACAAAAAAACCTTTTAAAATAAAGTGATTCTTATTCTGATTTTGTCGTCACCGGCAGCAGGACAGAAAACGGAGAAAGTTCAATTACTGGGACTGGGAGGTCCTCCGGCGCTAATGTCCACCCTGAGCGTGGACTAGACAGGATTCAGCTCTTCTCTCTGCACCGACTCAAGCCTCTTATGACATGCAATTTGCAGGAATAATGTAAGTGTGATTATCCTTTGACCCCCTTCTACTTTTGAGGATTACAAATACCCCATTTTGAATTCATGGAGTATATTTTAAATGAGCTAACGCTGTGCGGCCTGGGAACAATACGGCGTCCGGATCAACTGATAAAGTGGCCTTTTGGATTCACTGCGTGTGAAAGCTGAATTTGAAATACTTTAAGGGAAAATGTCACGCTCACTTTGTAACGCTGGAGGGTAGAGGCATCTGTAATTTACTGGCCGTTCATTTATGTTTATGAGACTCGATGTGTGCTCAGGTATAGGTCGAGGCTTTTTGGTGTAGGTGTTTTAAAAGGAGCTGATGTACAATAACACATTAAAACTGACCTTTTAGGCAGTTAACTGAGCCATAAAGCAGGAATGAGATCCAGCGCCTCAACAAGTGGAGTTACAAACAAGCAATGTGAAGAAAGTATGGGTTGAAAGGTTAGGAAGTAGTCCGAGTGTGAATTTTAAACCTAATCACCAGAACCTTGACTTTGTCTTTGTGGTGGATGAAGGATTTACAAAATCCAGGGCAACAAAAAACACTTAAGGTTTGGGAAAAGATTGTGGCTTGGTTTAAATATTACTAAATGTGTTTTTTTAAATCACGTTTGTAGACTTTGTATTAAAGGTTCAGTGTGTAATATTTAGTGACATCTAGTGGTGGAGTTGCAGATTGCAGCCGACTGGATGCCCCTCACCTCAGCCTCCCCTGAAGGTCTCCACCTGAAGGTCCTCTGGGTTTTTTTTACATGAAGTCTGGTCCACGTCAGACGTAGTGATGAACCTTAACACTGGATGCAGGAAAACAGAAAAAAGAACAGGTCCGTTCCAAGCTGCTGTAGAAACGTGGAAAACATTTGTGGTTTTTTGGCTAAATGTGAGATGAGAGGGATGAAAAGCGTCGTGAACTGTTAAAACACTGATCTGCATGTATAGATCAGCACTGATGCACTGCTGGTTCTGAAATGGAGACGTTATAGTTTGAAACGAAGCGACTGGGTTTGGAGTTTAAAGTGAAGCAAAGACACATAAACAACTTTTATTTGTGATTTATTTGACATCATTTCGGGAACGTATCAGAGGATCTGGATTGGCCTGTCGCTACAAAACCCATCTCTTCCTCTTGAGCTTTTATCCTCCAGTGAATTGCTCCGTATCATTTATTCCACTCACAGTTTCAGCCATTCGTCTTGTGTTGGTGCTTGTGCTTTGTACCGTCTCTTCGTGATGGCCTTTTTACAGGCTGACAACAGGGTTTTTATCAAATATCTGTCTTTTCTCAAGGTACACGACTATTAGGGCGACCAGGTTCTGAGTTTAAGAAAGACGTCAGGATTCCCACATTGTCGACACAATGACCAAAAATGTAAAAATGTAAGTTTCCATCCACGGCTGTTGTGTGAATCTTAGTGTTTGGTCGGCGTCGGTGACGTGTCCCTCATTGTCCCTGGTTGTCCCTGGTTGGGACCTGGTCTCCCTTAGTTCTATCCATGTCTCAGGTATAATTTTAGTAAAACCCATATGAACGTTCTGCCAGACTATACAATAAAACACGAGAACAGTCTAAACACTGTGTCTGTCCTGTTTGTGCAGTAGTATTTGCAGTGTTGTCCTCACTTTATTTTTAATAGCCAATAAATATTTATACCAGGCCTGTTTTGTCTTGTTTTGCTTCAGGGTGACGATGGATAAAAGATGTGTGTGTTAATCACCCTCCGCCTGCGTCGATTTGCCGTCCAATCATTTGTTTTGGTTGTTGTCGAGTAACAGCCGCCTGAG
>JAPQRN010001751.1:0-11304 GCA_037367275.1 Coranthus polyacanthus | reverse complement strand
GAGAGGAGAGGAGAGGAGAGGAGAGGAGGAGAGGAGAGGAGAGGAGAGGAGAGGAGAGGAGAGGAGAGGAGAGGAGAAGAGGCAGCAGGCTGAGCGTGTGTCAGGATGTGAGGTGTGGTCGATAGCGTCTGGACGAGACACTTTATGTGAGTCTTTATAACAGACTCAGTCTGTCCCCAGGCCTTCCTGAACTGCTACTAAATCCCTCATTTATGGTCCATCTCTGTTCAAATTAATTAAGTGATAATATGAGAATGAGATCAACTGGGCATTGTTTTCTTATCCACGCTTTTATATGTGTCTATAAATACACTTTTGCAAGCATGTTAATGAGAATGCCCTACAATAAAACAGTGTGTAATTGAACTAAATCAGTAGTAATTACCACCATTTTAATTTGTTTACTTTCATTATGTTTAAATGAGTATAGAGTATATTTTTGAAATGTAATATTTAACAATGATAATTAAAATATATGTCATTTCTAAGTGGATGTGAAGTACTGAAGTTGCTGCAGGAGTTTATTGACATAAACCGTCAGCAACTCAACACTGACCTCATCTAAAAATGGTCAGGGTCAGAAAATTAGTGAATGTATTTCATTTTAATTACACAAGCTATCCCCTCCAATCACCAACATGGAACAAATTACCTATCAGACCCTTGGCAAAAATAAGCCATAATGTGAAATCCACCTAAAACCATCGCAATGGGAAAAATGAGGTCATCCAAAAGGAAACCAAAGACTTGATTAGAATTTCAAATCTCCTCTTGAAGTGGGGCTTTCCACCTTCTGTGGGGGAGGCGGAGGGGGGCAGTGAGTGAGGGGCATTCTGAGGGAGGAAAAGGCTACTGAGGTTTCCTCCTTATAGATTGTGTGGAAACACTGGACAGATATCTGGCTGTCGATGAATGCTGAAAAGGTCACCTATAAATAGGGAAACCTGGAAAAAAAATAGTGGAAATATCAGATAATGGCTGGGAGGACACTGAAATAGGATTATGGGTCAAATGAAGTACAGATACTTGGAGATGTGCAAGTTCCTTTTGCATGACATAGAAACAACTGAACCTCTGAGTTTCCACTGTCCCAAAACAGCTTGAGGTGCAAATTAGCTAAAGGTGCAATGCCCCTATCAACCACCGGCAAATCTGAGGCTTGGTCATAAAGCTAAAGCTTGGACTAATAAATTAGCCATGGCTTGGCTGTAAATAACTGTTTCCACTTTGCTCATAAAAAGTTTGCTATGTGCTTGTTTTGCTCAGCGCTGCATGTGCTTTGCCTGTTAAAATAATACACTATTCAACAGTATTATGGTATAAAGGGAGAAAGGCTTCAGTGCAACAGGAACCTTTTCAGATAGAATGACAATGTGGCCATTTATTAAGCTGATTATGCTAAAGGTCAGTGTGCCACTTAGTCACAAACACACACCATGTTAAGGTGCGCAGCAAGTTATAGCTTGTCATGCATTAACTCAGTGGAGTTACTGTCATGATAGCGTTTCCTCTTGCTTGGTTGCTCAGGTATTGTTCTGTTGAGGTACGTGAGCCCACATGTTCCCAGCTAAAACACTTAGTTCCAGGGAATGCTTGGATCCTGTCCGAGCCCTCAGAGCACCTGTCGGGCTCCAGAGCCGGTGGGAGGAGCGTGCTGCGGTCCCTCTGCAGCCTGTTCCACCAACACATGGGACATTTGGTTTTCATTTCATGACTTCAACTTGTTGCAAACTCGGCCCGCAAACTAAGGAAAGCATAAGCAGATGCTTTGTGGTAATGGCTCCCTACTCCTTCGTACACACTAGAAATATTTTACTTTTGTTTTTATCTGAAAACTGTCTAAAGTTTAAGAGGGAAATCCTCAGCAAAAAGCATATCAAGAATCAGAACGTAAACATGTCCACCCCTATGAGATGTCAGTGGGAAGCAGATAACAGGACACAATGAGGTAACAGATGAATAAGAGCTTTTACGGGGAATCTGACTAAAGAAACAAAGAGAACTCTAGTCTGTTTTATTAATGATAGTTGTGAAAGCATGTTTAAAGCCACTGTTGAGTCATCATTTCCATTTTGCCTGCAGATGACCTCACCTATTGCCCTAAGGGTATCACCTCAAAGGTATTCCGCTTCAACGTCTCAACCATGGAGAAGAACTCTACCAACTTGTTCCGGGCCGAGTTTCGAGCTCTGCGGATCCCCAACCCCAGTGCCAAGAAAAATGAGCAGAGGATTGAGCTCTACCAGGTGTGCGAACTGACTGTTCATTTCCACTGTTAGCAGAACACAGGGGGGTAATGTGCTCAGTTTCTCTCTGGAGGCCCCATGCTACGAGCCGGTGTAGGTCAGCGAGAAAGATGAAAACATTTATATTAGGGTGTCCAACTACCTCTCTCCTCTTTTTATGCGTTGATCATTATTCCATGTGCTTACAGTCAAATGGAATCCGCATTAGGACAAATTTAAGAGCTTGCACAGCCGTCTTTAAGAAACCCTAGATTACCATTCGGCAGTTTCTTCTTTCTTAGCTGTCAATCTCAAAGCAGTTGTCCCTCCTTGTTAGATCAAGTGAGGCATTATGCTTTCAACAGGGGGTTCATAGATCTGCACCTGCATTCATGTGTTTATGGACATTTTTTGCGGTGTGTGTAAAAGCATGCATCTGTTGGATGTCTGTGTGCGGGGTGGCAAGGATGATTTTTTTTTTTTTTTTGTTCGGTTTCCTCATTAATCTCCCGTGAGAGACTAGGAGTAATGATCAGGTTCCAACATTTCCTGCCAGGGAGACAAGCGTCTCCGGACTGCATACCGCCTCTGAGGCAGGCTCTGGCCAGCGCTGAATACAGTCTGTCAGGCCCTCAGATTGTTTCCAGGGGCCTAGGAGAAGATAGAGGCAGGGTCACCCGACGGGGGAGTAAATGGAGCTGCTCACTGCTCGCCCCCACACTTTTCAGGCTGGAGCCGATTGGCAAAGGGCTGACACTGGCAGTCCTCTGGCCTCTCGTTCCCACAGGAAGGCAGATTAGAGGCTGACAATGTTCAGGAACCTGGTTATCCTAGCACTGCTGTGGGGCTAAATGCTCGTACCCGGATTCCATACTCACACATTTCAGTCTTTACACAGGGAAATGCTAAAGCAGTCACTTTCATTTTGCTCTTTGGCCACTTAAGTAAATTTGGGCACAATACCAGTTAGGACACAAGTGCCTGTGGTGATATCTGCTCTCTGAACTGTGTGACACTGCATCTGGGAACCCGGCTAGAGGCAAAGTTTGAACTGCTGATGTGAAGGACAGCCAGGTTCTCATTGGCAGGAGGGTAACACGCAGGCATTAACTTGCAAAATGGGGATATCAACACAGGGAGTCACTTTTTCCATGAAGAGTAGACATTTGGCCCAAGGCATCCTGGAGAGTCTGGCTTAGACAGACAGCTCTAGTTCTGCGTGTATGTGTGTAAAAAGAAAGAGAAAGTTTATGCAGCTGGGTCACATTTTCATCTCTCCACGCAGATCCTCCAGAAAGACGACCCCAAAGCCAAACAGCGCTACATTGGGGGCAAGAACGTCCTGACCAAGGGAACGCCTGAGTGGGTCTCCTTTGATGTCACAGAGACAGTGAGGGAGTGGCTGATGTACCGACGTGAGTGGGATACCTCAAATTTTCCTTGCATCACACCTTACTACAAATCAATGCTCCTGCCAAAGAGTTCATTTTAAAATAAATGACAATGGCCTCAAGGACAACGTCGGCTCCTTACATCCCTCTGCTCTCCTTTCCCCTCAGAGACCAATCTTGGCCTGGAGATCAGTGTCCACTGTCCCTGCCACACTTTCAGGCCCAACGGCGACATTATCGAGAATGCCAATGAGGTACTAGAGGTCAAGTTCAAAGGTGAGATTCCATTTGATACTTTGGATCTGTATCAGAAAACTTGACTTAAAAGTCTATAAATAAAGGTTATTTATGATGGATCATATATAACATATGCTGATTGAGTACAGATTGTTGTCATTATTGATTATCAGTTATTTGTGAATTAATCATTTAAATATATAAAATGTCAAAATAGTGAAAAAAAAACCCAAGAGTGTTTGTTTTGGCTAATCAACAGCTTGGCGTCCAAAGACAAAGATAAACAACAAATCCTCACATTTGAGACACCAGCATGTGTGCGTTTCTTTTGTTTGTACCTTTTATGGCATGCAAATTGTGTGAGGTTTAAAAATGTTATCACCGAAACAAATCCTTTCTCCTTTTCAAAACGGGAATCCACTTTGTTCGAGTACTCTGCTCTGATTAAATTTGTCCATTTTTTTTAGAGAGCATCTCAGTCTTCAGCTTGTCTGCACAGACTTTCTTCTGTAGGTTTCCAAGACTGTCTGTGTCTTTCTGTCTCTACAGTCAGACTGTGGTCGCTCAGGCTGTATTTGGTCAGGATTTGTCTCTGCTTTTGATCTCTCATAGCAAAACCATGTTCTGCCAGTTTGTATTCGCGATCAAGCGCCAGATAACAATTCAGTTTGTTTGATTTGTGTTTGAGTTGTCTAATGTTCCAGATAGGCATCTCCTGTTTGTTGAAAAATTTGGTTTATTCTGATTAGTGCTGTTGAGGCAGAGCTGATCTTAGGATGGCTTGCATTATGGGGCCGGCTCTTTTACAGTAAGGTTCCAGTTTTAGACTGTATTGGCTATTTTACATGTTTCCAAAAACATTATTTATTGATTCCCGGATATTGGTGAATGTTGCCATGTACTGGTTGGTGTCTTTCTGTTTCTGATGTTTAATATGATTCAACAAAACCCCTCACACAGGCGCTCGATAGAATGTCCCATCTGGTAAAGACATGCTGGTAAAGTGAAACCTACACTTTATTCCTAAAACCATAGATTGAATAGCATCCCAAATATTTAAGATCGAAACGTTATAAACATGTTAACTTCTAGGATTTTGCTTAATATACATTTACCTGTTTTACTGCCAAATAAAACTTACCTGAGGCACTTATTTTAACTCTCAGTTGTTTCTGGGTGTGTTGTAGTGTAATGTTTCCTAGAATTAACAATTAAGCAGTTATAATATAGTAATACTCATAGCACTATTTATTACAAGCTTGGTTGGAAAAAAAAGTCCCTCGTCCTGTCATCAACATGTGCCTCAAGCAGTGATACTCAGTGAGGTCTTTTTGGTAAGATAATGGATTTCCTTTTTATGAGGAAGAAAGACACACAGCATGGGAATACAATTGATCTGGTATCTCACTTAGCACTGGAGCCCCCAGGCCCTCGGTCCTGGGAACACTCCCGACTGGCTTGGCCACAAGGAATGTGCTGCCACGGCGCTCAGACACTTGGCCCCAAATTAAAGAGGGGCGTACATATCCACCAGCAGCATCTCTCCTGAGATATCCGCTGCTTTAGCTATCAGGGGTAGATTGGATGAGCAGACGCCGGCCCCGGGGGGAGAATGGAGGAAAGAAGGAAGTTAGGGACCAGTGCTGAATAAGAAGAAGGGTAGAAAGTGAGCCAGAAGAGAGATTGTCCTTTTGTAAAACTTACAATAGTCTATGCTGGCTAAAACAGCTCTTGAAGCTCATGCATCTTTACAATCCTCAACACATCTTTTGTACTCTGGTTATTTCGAGTGGAGCTAGCCCCCGTTACTAACTGACTTACTCCTACAGGGATGGAAGCAGACTATGATGATAAGAAAAAACAGAAGGAGCAGCTCTACCCCCACCTCATCCTCATGATGCTCCCTCCCCACAGACTGGATGCCCAGTCCTCCTCCCGCAGGCGCAAGCGGGCCCTCGACACCAATTACTGCTTCAAGTAAGGCACAATTTGTTACCCTGGGAAATGTAACGCATTACTTGGGATATTTTTCATTGTCGTATCTGGCTGCACCTGCAGTTTTGAGCGCTTGTTTGAAGACAGATTGCGAGCTAAGTATTGTCTTGCAGGCAAGGGGCCACACTGTCAAGAAAAGGTAACATGAAACGGAAACATTAGCTCTCGTGTCTCTTAAAGATGGCAAAGAAGAGTACACCGCCACAGAATACATAGAATATGCTTGTTAATCATCTAGACGAGCATGACAGAGGTATTAGCTGATACAAGTCGGGATCTGTCCCAGTACTTGCAAACGCTACCTCCTCTTACATGCCGTCTCCTCAGCCCTGGATTTCCTCTGTCAGGCTGACAGGCAGACACCTGGGCTGGCTCCAAGAGGGAAAATAAGGGCACACCTAAGAGTGGAATTTTCTCTCATCTCTGACTGTGAGGCCATAAGGGAGGAAAATGTATACAAGTCTTATCTATGAAATGAGGAGTGTAATCCCCTCTCTTCTCTCCTGTCCACAGCAATTATGAGGAGAACTGCTGTGTGCGACCACTATATATTAATTTCCGCCAGGACTTAGGCTGGAGGTGGATCCATCAGCCTGAAGGGTACTACGCTAACTTCTGCTCTGGTCCCTGTCCTTACCTTCGCAGTGCAGACACCACCCACAGCTCGGTGAGACGAAGTGCCACAACGCATTTAACAGAGTTTCTGCAGGTTTCAACAAGTTAAATTTAAGACTTTTTAAGACCTTTTAAAGACCATTATAAATGCAATTTAAGACCTATTTCACATCCCGCTGCACAGGGGCCAGACTTTGGCGATGCTCCTAATGTGAATACAGAACAACACTGGGTGATGGCAGGCGTTTGCTGTTGGCTTTTTTAGGGTGGATTTATGTTTTTCTGACTTTCTATGTATAATGTAATGTATATATATTCTATATATCTAAGTTCCTAATTTGAGTGTTTTCTTGCACAAGGTACACCAGATTTCAAGCAAGCTTCAACCAAGCACTAAATCCCATCAATTTTTAAGACCTGTTAAAAAATCGTATGACTTTTTGAGACTTTTAAGGCCTTGCAGAAGCCCTGTTCAAACTCTTAACATCCACCAGATCACCAGCAACCTATGTAAGGGTTAAGGTTAGTTTTAGGGTTAGATTATAGCCATGTTTGGACCGATGTAGTTTAGATTGTGTTTTAGCCACATGCTAAACACAGAAACTAGGAGACATTCCCTATCGAATGAAGTCTAATACATGCATTTTGATAAACCTGACCCCAAGCTAAAGTTCCATGAACTTCAGGTTATAGTTCCATGAAAAGGGTGGATGTTCAAATTAAAGTCATCAGTCGTCTTGAGCTATTCTTGTCCTGATCCCTATCCCGCCTCTGCTCTTTTTTCTTTAGCTGCTGAGCCTGTACAACACTTTGAACCCAGAAGCGTCCGCCTCACCCTGCTGTGTTCCTCAGGACTTGGAGCCCCTCACCATCCTTTACTACGTGGGTCGCTCCCCGAAAGTTGAGCAGCTCTCCAACATGGTTGTCAAGTCCTGCAAGTGCAGCTAAATGGCGTCAGAGCCCAGCGAGAGACATGGGATGTGACAGCTCCCAGCACTACTCAGGAGCGGGTATTAAGGGGTCGGGTTGGTTCCCCCTGCGTCAGCGTTGCCCGAACTCTCTCATGAAAACAAACCCACAGACAAGATGCAGCCCAACACTCCGCTCACAATCATTGGCAGCATTTACATACAAGACTCATCAATCACCACTTCACTAACAACACTCTCAGACCTCTTGTTGATCTTCAGCAATCGCCTTTTGACATTAGTGTTTTTCATGTTCATTTCCTATTCCAGCATTTTGAACAGCCTGTACGTCGGTGTTACATGACATCTATATTAAAAGCGCATTTTCAACAAAAGAGGAACAAAACAAAAATGTCTGGTGATGGCCGCTGGATTTTCAAGGACACACAAACAACTGCAGTCTGAAAGAGATAATGATGCAGACTGAACTCAGCATGATAAGACGGTAAAACAAAAATGATTGTTTGCTGAAAGCAAACACTTCCCTTGGCCATTAAACACTTGGCCCTGACACACAGGACACGTTCGAATGTCCAAGCTGGAAATGAACGCTGTACACGCCACAGCTCCCAACACTGTTCATTTAAGATTCAATGCTGTTAGAAAAAACATTAAGAAAAAGAAAACATGCTGGAAACCAACCTTTATTCAAAGTAGTATTTCCATGGTTATGTTTACCTCTGTAATGCAACAGGATGGTGATTCCAGGGATTGTTTTGTTTAAAGTGAAGCCTTCCGTTGTATCAATATTGTATGTCACTAAGTGAACACTTAACTAGATCACGAACTGTAAATGTTTTTATTATTACTCTTGGAAACACTTTTTTAATTAAAAAATGGACAGTTGGATAGTATTGTTCTATTTTCATCATTGTTGCTTTTGCCTGTTTGCATATTAGAGCTCTTCATTTTAAAAGGGTAAATGACCAAAGTAAAAAAAAAATCAAGAGTTCAGAAATGTATCAGACACGAGTGACCACTTCGAGTGACTCTAACACATTCATTCACATGATGAGCGCGTTTTAATCTTTGTTAGGTATTCATGTTGTTGCTACAAACTGCCAAAATGTTTCCAAAAATATTACATTTTCATGCATATGTATTCAGTTCGAGAACAAAACAGATACCATCAAATGTCATTTGATTACAGCAGAATAAGCACATTGATATTCTACTATTTAAATGTTGTAATACAGCATGCATTTGCTTTGACAGCAGGAAATCTACAAGTTGAGGTTTAACATGAACCACTACAAATGTTACAAAAAAAAAAGCAATATCATCAAGTGTATTAAACAGTACTGCTGCACTGAACTGAAAACAACAAGCTGTGCAAAACCACTCTGATGACGATCATCATTTGATATGTGGAATACATGCATGAAATTCAAGTATTCAAGTCAACTTAAACATATGCTAAATCTGTCGATATATAACAGACATGTTTTAATCTACTAAGAGGCCCTGAGTGAACTCCCTTAATGGTCCCAAGCAACGTAATATCCTCAGGAATATTGGTCAGTTAGATTTAGCCTTCACTGTAGGCATGGCTTTGCATAACCATTATTCCTCTCTATGTTATGCTTGGAGCTACAGAAACAGCCAAGAATATACAGTTAATAAATACTGATGCAATGACACTGCATTTTACTTATATAATACAAACTATATTAAGTTAATATTAAGTTAAGCCAATATATTCAGTTTGGTCCTTCCAAAGAAAATGACATCAACATCTCAACAGTTCACAGGAATAATCACAAGACTGTAAAAACAGTATTCTTGATATAAAACATAACATCTGTCAACCCTGAAACAACGTTACATCATCCTTAACAATAGGTTGTTCAAAACGTGTAAAACAAAAAGGCAGCGACCAATCATATTTAAGCTTTAACATCCCAAAATTCTCTTTTCAACCCTACGAGCAAAGAGGATGCTACACTTTAACACATCCTCTGGCCACAACCAGGGAGTCTGATTTGGCAAACGTTAGGCTTCCAACAAAGACCGGGAGTCTAGTGCTCTCTGTCTAATGCCAAAAGCCACACATGAAAGGAACTTCTCTGCATGCTCACTGTTCAAGGCAAGATGAGAAGCTGATCAGGCAAACTCTGGAATACTCCTAAAACTCAACAAATGTCTCTCATTAACAGAAAACCCATCTTGCCTGTGCGTACAACTTTTATGGGGAAAAAAAAAAAATGCATGAATGGCTTGGGGTGCAAATGCTACTGCTTGAGCAGAGAATAAAGCGTTGAATGCTGTTGTTGAAATGCCTCTAAGGTATGAAAAACCATCTGCTGAAGGCTATCTGTCAGTGAGATCTTTCTGTGGCATCAGTAGTATGGAGAGAATGAGGGCGGGCAACAGTTGGGATATAGACTTTGTAGCCGAGGGCGCTGAGGGGAGTGGGGGTGGGGGCTGAAAAGGCCATCCGATGTTGAGCTGCGCAACAAAATCCCAACCTGCGTCAAAGCTGGGCATTCCTGGCCTAGCAGCCTATCCTCTTGCATGTCTGTGGCTGTATCATAGAGAAATTAATAGGATGCTATTCAAAGTTTGGCATGCTTTCATCTGTTGCTGTTGTCCTTTCCCAGAATACACTTCTGTGTGGATGTAGTTACATGCAGAGACACCTGTCAGGCCAGCAGAGCGGTAGGATGTGTCTCTGGTCACCTTCATGTCATCTGTGACTGGGTTCCTGGCCCTGGAGCAGCTTACGGTACACAGAAAGACCTGCAGCAGATGAAAAAACATTAAATGTAAGAGGTATAAAGGCAGCAGAAGGTCTTTCCTACATTGGCGCGTAATGTACGTGCAAACATAAACTTTGGTCAAATCTGGTTAATGTTGTGTTGATTCATGGTTAAGGCGGTTACCAACAGATGTGCGGTCAGCTCAGTGTAAAGCCTTTGTCTGGTGTCCCTTCACTCTCGGGTCCTCACTCCTCATCCTATCGTCTGGAACGCGGCCAGGCATCCAGTAGAAAAGGCATTCCAAGTACAGTTAGAGCCGCCGTGTTTGTGCTCCCAAACAGTATTCCTTTTCATTCCCTCTCTGCAGACTCTATTTATTTTGGTGCTCTTTTACACCGTGGGGCCTGACTGAGCTGGAAAATGAAAACATCTCACTGACTTCCAATCTGATGACATGACCGCTGGAAGCAGCTTCCTCTAGCTCAGCAAAAGCAAGATAAAGGCACATATCCCATTCCAAATGACTTAAAAAGATCAACATAATGTTGCCAGCAGTTTAATCAATATCAAGTTCATCCCAGGGGTCTGGCATTCACAGAAATATAAATATACTGCTCATTTATTAAATAATGAAAGGTTGCACCTTTACATTTAGGCAATGGATACTCAAATACAGATAAATCCAAATGCATGCACTGTAGATATTGAAGACACTTTATCTAATATACTTACATTTTCCCCAAATTTTTCCTTTGATGGAAAAAGGTGTATCACTGGTTGGAATACAGCAATAGCTTACATAACACTGTACATCTGAAAAGTGGATTTTGCCCAATAACTTTCTTTTCCAACAAGGCACCACATAGTCTCATTTTGATAGAGAGGCCTACACTTTCCGTCTTGACAAGATCAGAGTCCCATTAAAATGGCACAAGTGCAGCATTCATTTCCTTCTCAAACTCTAAGCAATAAATCTCTCCTCAGTCACCGGCTGTGGAGCCCTGAGAACTTCAAGAAAACATCAAGGGAACGCTTGTAAAACACATGTGGCTGACATAATCTTGGTTTGTATGCTTTGATAGGTCCTCATCACAATCATCCCCTCATTGCATGTCAAAAATTAACAGGAGTGACGCACAGGAGAAGAAGGGAAAGATTGGCTGGGGGTGGGTGG
>JAPQRN010001750.1:0-11306 GCA_037367275.1 Coranthus polyacanthus | reverse complement strand
GTCTGCAGTTGAAGAGTCTGCAGTTGAAGTGTCTGCTGGGTGTTTACGTAAAGCAGGTGGTTCTGAAAACCAGCAGATGTCCAACCAGAACTGATTAAATACCACGTTTTCACAATTTAATGATCCATTTGTAGTTTAAACCCGACTTCACTAATGTAACTTCAAACGTCAACACGACTCTGTCTCGTTTCTCCTCAAAGGTACAAATAAATAAAAAGCTGCTTCTCCTAATTATTCTGATTCTAATTATTGATACGCTGAGGTTTGAGTCATTAGTCAACATACTGACTGTTTGAAGTGTCACCTTTAAGACTAATTGCAGGTGGTGAATCATTGATCATATTCGACGCTGCCTGAGGCGTCGAGATGCTTCAATTAATACGATGTTATGTGAAAAACAGGTTTCTATGTGTTTACGTGTTAAAAACAGACGCAGTACCTGAGCTACAGAGGACGACATCTGTCCTGTTATCATGTAATTAGACCTAATTTATTATTTTATGTTTCATTATGGAGCATAAGACATCCCATAATAGAAGAAGCAGAGTCCTGACCTTCAGCGTGAAGACCAACACGTCAGAACACCGTCTGGACTCAACATTCAACATGTATTTACACAAAAATATGGACGAAGTGAAACGAGAACCATGAGTTCAACACCTGACATGAACACGAGTCATTCATCCTTAACGTTTCAGAGAGAAGGATGTTTTACACAATATCAAGTCCTGTTTGACCTCAAACATAGAAACATAACAGTCCTGACGTCTCATGTATGTTTGTATGTATTTCTAGGAATGCACTTGTTTGATGTCGTTTTCGTGACGTGTTTTCGTGACGTGTTTTCGTGACGCGTTACGACGTTTGTACGACAGGACGTGGATTCAGAAGTGGATTCTTCGTCTGTTCTCATGGTCTCGTTCTGGTAAATGTGACTCATCCAGAGTCTTCTAGTGTCCTCCTTCTATTTCTATCTCTACACCTGCTGACGGGACATTTCTTTCAACGATAACGAGACAGATGTTCGTCTTTTCCTACATTAAAACTGATTCGATTTTTCACGATGACGTCGTTTTGCTTCAACATGAGAAGGAGAATTAGTTGATAATGTCAGCCTCATTAATAAAAGCTGTTCCATCGTCGTCCTGATTCTGCATTAATCAGCTCTGATTGGACGTCTGGACTGAAATCAAAGGGGGTCAAAGGGTCGCGAGGTTGGGAATGGGAAACTGTATCCTAGATAATATTTACATGTCACCAGCTCCGCCTGACATTGACGTGTTTGGGTCTTTAGTTTGGTGGGAAATTGCACATTGAAATTCAGCTCAGCGTCTGGTTGGTTGACTTCAGAGCTGGACTCTGCTCCGTCTCATGTCCAGGGATGTGGAGTAATTATTACACGCCAGGCTGTTTTATTTGCTATAATTGCTTCCTGGTGTTTTCCTCCCATAAAGTGTCTGGTTAAACACTCCAGCACAGCAGCAAATACTGCTCTCATTTCCCCTATACATAGACGTGGAGGTAAAGAGGAAAAAAACATTTGATCACATCTCATTAATGTCTGTCCTGAACAATGTTAATTCTTCCACATAAAGTCACTCTGGGGAATTTGACCAAGAACAAACAGCTTTAGTCTTTTTTAGAAACAGAATATAAAGAAATGATGTGGAGCAGCTTTTACCCACAGTTCAAACCTCAGCTCACGTCAGTAAGAAAAGATCAGCAAAAGATTCATCGTTTAGTATCAGATGTATCCACATAAAATGTGTAAAACATTCATATAAGCAGAGCTGGAAGAATTATTTTAACAGACTGTCTACAACGGTTATTTAAGAGAAAGAAACTGAAAAAGCTGTGTTTATTCTGTTACATCATGTGGTTATAGTTGTTGTTCAGTCGGATTCTTTACTCGACTTTAAGTCATAATTCTCTGACGACGAGGAAACGAGTTGAGTCGGTGTCCTGAACGGTGTCTGTGCTGCAGATATGAACTGAAATGTGTCCGATTAAAGGACAATGAGGAATGGACTCGCTTTGTTACACAGAGGACATGACAACAACATGGAGATATTCACCTGCGAATATTTCACATCCAAACTATGTGATATGATGTAATATATGATGCAGAACCCAGACAACACATACAATCAGCTTTACTTATCATCTGTTCCATCTTTTCCAACTTTTTGTACAAAGATATGTTGATACTGGTCCAAACTCATGTGAAACTACGTATATATTTTTGATTGAAAAACGTACTATTTTTTGTGGTAGGACTCGTGTCGTCCACATACAGTACATGGGCCTAAATCTTCCACAAACTCAGTCAGAATCCTGCTCGATGTTGTGGAGGTCAGGTAACATGGACACAGTTACCTGACAACTGATGTTAACGCAAATGTACGTTAGGTTTTTACACTGAAATCTTGTTAAAAACAACACTTTGATGCCTGACCAATGACCAATCATTTGATACAAATGAGACTCATCACAGTAGCTGTCGTTCTCAAGTCCAGCAGCAGGTGGAGGTAATGCACAAACTGCAACCTGTCATTAGACAAAACAAGAAGACGAGGATGACCACGATGCATTGTGGGATGCAGTATATCACACAAGCAGCTCATGCAGTGGGTAAGTAGTCAGACATTTCCAACACAGCCATGGTCGTCCAGATGTGTTTTATCCACTCATTATTAATACTTAAAGACCTTGTAACAGAAAATGTCCAGTTATTATGACTTTAAAACACAGTCGAAGCTGCTCTAACGGGGCCTGGACATCAAACAGTTAATTCTGCTGAGGTCACAAATCTGGCTCTTTACACAATTACCAAATTGTGGACGAGCATCTTGATCACCGGCAGCATTAAAGCAGCAGCATCAGTCTTCAGATGAGATGAAACCTGAGTGATCCCCATAGGGAAATTAATGGGATTCATCAGGGCAAGACGACAAACACAACACAGACTCACAAACAGAGTGTTAAAACGGCAATAACAGGAAGAGATGTTGCATTTAAAAACAATTTGGATTCTGCAAAAAGAGAGAAGATGCTGCAAATCGCTGCGGTGAATGGCTCTATGGAGATATGAAGCAGTTTGAAAGGACTGGTTCGGTGCAGTGTGAGTGATGCTGAGGAGAGTTGCATGGTTGCTTTGGTAACCTCATGACTTTACCCTCCGAGATACACAGAAAAGTCAAGATTTCCCTTTAATGCCAACAATTCAAATTATAAACAGGTTGTTTCTTCTGTTTCTGTCGATGCTAAACACTGCAGCATGAGGCTGAACCTGAGCCACATCCTTGAGTTTAGATAAAAGTACGGTGTCGAAAGCTGAAAGAGTTTCTTTAGTAGTCTTGAGTAAAATGCACACACTCCAGGTATTTTTGAATTAGTAGGACTTTCTTTGAACGTGAAGTAGTTTTTGAAAATAAAATCCGTTCTAAGTTCTTAAACAACTACTTCGTAATGAGCAGTGACAGAGTTTGTAACTAAAACTTAATATCAAACTGCAGATGTTAATAAGTATAAATGAAGCAGAAACTTTGTCCAGTCATTCAGCTGTAGATGGTCTGACTGAGTTGTGGTTTTGTTTCCACTAGAAGTTACAACAAAGTGGTTGAAGTTAAGAAGAATAAAGTATAAGATGCAGGAAACCCCTCACATGCAGACGCAGGAGGTTCATGTTGATCAGTATTATTGGTTTCATTCTGTTTTATTCTGCTGTGTATTTCATTATATTATTTTATCGCTGCTTGTATTATTGTATATTCAGATGCTATATAGAGAAAGTCTGATTGACGACTGAACCTGAAACAATAAAGTCACCTGTGAAACCTGATGAAAGCAGCTTCTCTGACACTGTATGAGTGTAAACAAAGTCCTGAACTCATAATTGGACTTAAACTAAACTCCTTAAACCTTTGCATGTCTAATATTTGCCAGCCGGCCTCGTTAATCGTCAGCTGCTCTGTTTGATTGAGTCGAGTAATGAGATATCAATACAAACAGCAGGAAGCAGGGCTTGGCGGCGGCAGAGGCCACAACACGCTCTCACATTAATAAACATTATTTCCTTGAAGAGGATAAACAATGGATTAGCTTTGTTTGCTCTGTAGAAGTGTTAATTATACCTCTGTTGATTAAAGTAAGTGTGTGTGTCTGTTAACAGAAGGAGGTGTGAGGTGAGAAGGTGAAACAAGGCCCAGAGGAATGAAGCCCACATCATTCACTGTACTTCATCCAGTTCTGCAACTCGTTTAAATAGACAGAAACTTACAGCTGTCGAATGTAACACGTCTGCATTAAAATATACAAAAACATCTGGGCTGACGAGGATTTGATTTCTTCAGATTAGTCTCCAGTGAAATACTTGAGGTTTTAGGATGAGATCCGACCCGAGTCCCTTAACGCTCTGGTCTTGGTTGACCCACCTCTTGACCTCTGCGTGGAAGTCGTGGTCAGTGTCTGTGGATCAGACCGGTGTCAGACCGGGTAGTGCTTCCCTTTTTAAGAAGGGGGTCCAGAGGGTGCGTTCCGGCTCTAAGGGGATCAGACTCCTTATCCTCCCAGAGAAGGTCTGGAGAAGAGAGTCCGGCTGAGAGTCGAACCTCAGATTCAGGAGGAACTAGACAATCAGATACTGCAGACGTCACCCTGTTAGATCATATCCTACCCTCGTCTATGGTCACGAGCTGTGGGTAGTGAAAGAACGAGGTCTCGGATCCGGGAGGAGCTCAGAGTAGAACCGCTGCTCCTCCACATCCAGACGAGCCAGGTGAGGTGGTTCATCTGGTCCAGATGCCTCCTGGGTGAGGAGTAACGCCTCAGCGTCCCCCTGGAGGAGCTGGAGGTGTGGCTTCTCTGCTTAGGACGCTGCCCTCATGAACCAGACAACTGGAAGAAGATGGATGATATTATAGAGAATGAATATTTACTTCAAATACACTTTGAATTCATTACAATACAGGGGACATTCACCCATTACTTCAGGGTTACTTCCGTTAATTTTGTTGCTCATGTCTGAGTGTGATGTGAAAATCAACAACCTGTGTTTTTCATAAATATTATAACAGTTGAATATTCTGTGAAAACGCGGTTCTTAGTCAGAGGAAAACCCTGTTACTGTTTCACCAACTCAGCAGGTGTTTTCATGACTTTATAAGAGATTAAACTTCCATTAATCTGCTTTTATATTTACAATGAGTCAAGTGTGTCACAAGGTTCATTATGAGGATCCACAAAAGTAACACATCCCATGAGTCACAGACTTTCATTTAAATGCACAATGCAATAATCCAGTCTAAAGCATCTCAAGCAGCAGACAGCATAAGTCTGAAAGATAAAAGTCAAACACACAGGAAAGTAAACGTGTAAGTAGAGATGTTTAAAATTCAGCTGCAGATGAGGTGAGGAGTCTGACGTGTGATCGCTCGCTCCCTGGAGGATCTCGTGTCCAAACAGCTTTTCATTTCCTTTTGATTTAAGGGTCTCGGAGTGATGTGTCAAAGTCAGCCATTTAATTGAGGTGATGGAGAAGAGGAAAGAAAAATGTATTACTGTAGCTGCTTTACATGGACCCTAATATCCCTCTAAAAATGTGGATAACAGTCCAATCACAAAGAAAACGTCTCATGTTCCACGTCAGAGTTCAGAGGCTGGAATCAGCGTCTAATAACCACGAAACATACTAGATCTCATGGTTTGTCTCTAGTTGGAATAAATCTATTCTTTCTGCTCATGTTCGGAGGAAAGTGACGTGACGAGAAACAAACATGGAGGTAGAAAAACTCACCTGTGGAGAAAACGACGGATTTAGGGATTGATGAAAGTCACCTAAACATCAGCATCTGCTCCAGCTCTGGTTCCTGTTGATCATCTGATGCAGACTGGGTTTTGAAACTATTCCACAAAGTAACGATGAACGAAGCCAGAATCCACTGAACCATCGACCAAATCAAAAACTGCTGGAAAACTTTGATTATTTTGTTGTAGTTGTTATATTTCCATCAGATCAGACTCTTTCCAGCAGCTGGAGCCACTTTGCTTACGTCAGTAAAGATCTGTGTGATTAAAAGCTTGGGTTCATGTAAACATACATCTTATCAGATCACTTTGTTCATCGTCCATGTAAACAGTTCAGTGTGAATTTCTAATCAGAATGAGTTCACTCATGTTGAACAAATATTGTCCATGTAAGTGCAGCCTGTGTGCTGAAAGCTGAAACCTCTTGAGATGTGGTGTTGGTTTGGAAGCAGCTTGGTCTTCAGCTGCCGCCGTTCGCTGCCAAACGCTCCGGGAGTCAACACATTACTCTGTTTCCTAATGGTCCAAAACGCTGCTACTGTAGCTGTGATTTCAGGAGGCCGAGCGGAGTTTAAATCTGGTGATAAACTCGCAGCAGAGCTTTTTATTTTTCCTCCCCCCCAGCCCTTCATCCCTCATCGCGGCCCCAGCAGAACGACGGCTGGTGTCATGCCAGTACCTCATCATTAACTTCCACCAACACTGTGAGAGCAGAATGGATAGCCTCGCTTAGCGTGTCGTCACATCGGGAATGGGCTTTAATGGAGCGTCAAAGGAGGAGACGGAGTGTTCCTGTTGAGCTTCAGGCCCGTGTGACTCTGTGGGTTTGTGTCAGTCACCTGTGTGCGTTTGTGAGTCTTTACAACATCCTCCAAAGTGGGTCAGAACTTTAAAAAATACTATATTTAAATCTTTACGTCTCAATTTAATGGTCTTGTACAGAATATTTGTGCACAGATGCATCTGGCTTTTTGACCTTTGTTCTGTCTGAAATGATTCAAGTGACGTTTTGTAATCTATCATTTTGATGAATGTTATACAATCATTATTACAGTAGGAAACTGTTAACAAGTAAAACAAAAGCAGCTGTGGTCGGAGGCAGAATGTTCTGGTTCTAGTAAATGCAATATGTCAAAAACAACTGGACCAGATTTCATGTGGACTCAAGGATGAAGAGAAAGGATTGTGAAGGTCAGAGTCATAAAGTAATTACGAGTGGCTTTTCAGGATCTTTGTAACATCTTAAAATGTGAATGAGGACAGTGATAGTGAGGTATTTACTGCTCCTGCGTTTATGGTGTTGAAACCATGACAACATAAAATAGAATTCCTCCATCTATTCCTGGAGCAGTTGTGTTGTTTGAGTTTTCGATTTGGTGTCGACTCTAATGAGAGAAAACACAGACTATGAGACAGGATTTCACCAGGAGAACAGATGATAATAACAGGTGAACTACAGACAGGAAACCAGCTTCTGGAGATTTGATAAACTGAGTCTGAGGTAGTTTGAGTCGAGTTCAGTTCACACTCAAACCTTTACCTGAGATGTCAGAGTTTGGTCTCGTTGTGAATCTTTACGACCAAAAGGTGTAATGAGATGTAATGAGTTCATCCTTCAGTCCACGAGAGTCCAAGAAATTCTGTCCAACTGTTCTGAGAGAGATATCAGGGCCTGTCAACACTGAACTCAAACAGCTTCAAAAAAACAACAAAAAAACAGACGCTGCTGGAAACACAAAATACTGTTGTTACAGTCACAGCTTATTGTCAGAGTCATGATGTCGAAAATCAGAATGAGTCCAGAAACGTACCGTGTTGTAAAATTATGTGATAGAATGGTTTGTATCCTCTACTAACTCCACAGTGCGATGGTTTTCAGAGTCCTCGGTGTCCAGGGTGTCCAGGGTGTCCAGGATGTCCAGGGTGTCCAGGGTGTCCAGGATGTCCAGGGTGTCCAGGATGTCCAGGATGTCCAGGGTGTCCAGGATGTCCAGGATGTCCAGGATGTCCAGGATGTCCAGGGTGTCCAGGGTGTCCAGGGTGTCCAGGATGTCCAGGGTGTCCAGGGTGTCCAGGATGTCCAGGATGTCCAGGATGTCCAGGGTGTCCAGGATGTCCAGGATGTCCAGAGGACACAGGTCTGATGTTAAAGTGAGTCCAGAGGACGTTGTGTTCAGTCTGAGTTCAGTCCTCGCAGACACCGTGAAGCCTGTTTGAGTGTGTGTCGGTGTGAGTCACCCGTCTTTATTTGAGGGTGTATCCTTCATTACACTGTCTCATCAGGCAGGTAAAGACCCACAGCCACAGTGTGTGTCTGTCTGTGTGTGTGTTGATAAGATTGATGAGAGCTCATCAGACCCTGGCAATCACTAAACTTTCTTTTCATTTCTCGCCGTCTTTGACTCGCTCCATCTATCATGATGTCGTCTCCTCGTTCTGCCTCTGTTCTATTTTTAAACATGCAGATTATCAGCAGGTGAAACCTGAACGTCCACACACTGCAGATACAGACACAGCTCAACACAAGACGTGATACGAAACAAACCAGCGTCTGCCTTTAATACACACTCAACGACAAGGTGAGGTGAAAAAACTGTTTAAGATCTGTGTCACTGAGCTCCATGGTCCAAAAACTCTTCAAAACACATCTGTTAGTGACTGCACTGCTCACATAATCACCTGGTAGAGATCACGGAGTAAAGATCACTTCCATTCATTAAATCAAAACAGCTGATTCAAACTAACAGAAAGTCACAGTTCATCACTACGTCCACGTGTCGTTTGACCTATAACCTATAATAATAATAAACACTTTGAATTAAATATACGGTATTAAAGTATATCCATAAGCACATGTAGGTCTGTAGAGATATGAATATAGATGAAGTGGCCTTTTGGAAGTTTTTGAGATGCAAAAAAACTGACTAAATCAAAGAGAAAAGCTGAGATAATTTGTGGTTAATGAAGTCTCACTATTCAAATCACGCAAACACCTTTAAATTTTACAATGACAGATTAACCTGTAAGTAAATGTATGTCAGACCCACCTACAACAGTGTTCATCTGTAAGTAAATGAGGCTCACACACAGCAGCACATTATTCTGTTTTCACTTAAACCCAGAGGATTTACGGTGATTGAACGGGCAGGTGTTGCAGAAATCGAACCCGCGACCTCCAAGCGCTGGGTTAGCGCCTCGTCTAACCTCCAGTCAACAACAGCCACCGCTCTTAGGGTAAAAGTGCTTTGTTAGTTCCCGTCTCCTGATAGGATGATAAAGTGCAGCGGTTCGAAGGATGGGCTTCGCTCCGAGAGGAGACGGAGCGGAGGGCGGCGCAGGAGTCAATTTATTTCACCTGGAACATGCAGAAAAGCCAGAGGCCATGTTTTATCAGGGAGAGGAGAGAAACCGCTGAGGGAACAGAGAGGAGAGAGGCTCGGTGTTCATAAATTAGACACTGGAGGAGACGGAGGCAGTGCAGACGGAGTAAGGAAGACTAGGCAGGTAATGAAGTGAGGAGGTCGACAAACGGCGGAGGAGGAGGAGGAGGCGGAGGGATGTTTTCACACTTGTTTCTTGTTAACCTCAAACAGCCCATAATTCAGGCCTCGGGGGGGAACTCTCCTATCAACAGGGACAACAGTGGTGTGTATTATGTGGTGGGCTGCTCTGCTGAGGGGCTGCCGAGTCGCCTCCTCCTCGGTTTGTTGGTACATTTGTTAATTAGCTGCTCATTCGCCGGCTCGGTGACCGGCGAGGCCCGATACAGCTGGAGGCGCCGACTGATTGGACGCTTTGTTTGGTGGGATTAAGAGCCTCCATTTGAGTGACTGATGAGCTCGGTGACACTGTGTGGATGGAGCCAAGTGTGGATAGTTGATGAGTTTCTGGATGGAGCTGCTGGGTGGAGTAACTGGACGTGTCACCTGGTCGCTCTGTCGGTCGGTGAGCTAATGCTCACCTAACTTATCGACTACAGCTACAGCTCAGCTGTTTGTCAGGAAATGCATTTTATGAATAAACATCAGTTCTGAAAGTCTGACTCAGCAGCAGTGAGCTGTCAATCACACCTGTCAATCACACCTGTCAATCAAAGCTTCTATTAGACCTGAGACCTGATGAACCATGGACCACAACACTTATTAGAAGGTCCACATGAAACCAATGAGACCACGATGACTCCTTAGTGTTTATAGAGACAAGTTCAATGGAAGTCTATGGAGCCAGGGCTTTATGGAGCACCATCTAGTGGCCGTCAGCGGTATTACACTGGAACAAACGTCTAGACTCTAGAATAAGATATTCAGTAGCGACTACTTGCTTCATAAATGTTGCATATAAATTTGCAAGAAAAAACTCTAATACTTTGACATTAAAGTTGTGCGTTTACATGAGAAACAACTACAGTGTCATCATTTTTTATTTGCAAACCACATGTCTTATCAGTGAATCACAGGGCATTTGTAAAACTGTTTTATTTCTTTGTGGCAGGATATTAGCTCCACACTTGCCTCTCTACACTGGAAACCTTTTGACAAGTCTCCTCCATGAAAACCGGACATAAAGCAGACTTAGACGCTGTGCGATGTTTGTCAAGTGGTCCTGTCTGAAAGGCTGCTGAGCCGTCTGAGACCCGATGGTGCTTTTGTCCACCAGAACTCAAAGACTCCCCTGGGACTCAGCAGTGAACAGTATGAAGGCACTGAAATGGAAAACACTGGGGAGCGGCGCTTTAACAGCCTCCACTGACATCATATCACCTGTTAGTCCGTTTGGATAATGGTTCGTCCACAGGCTGCATTTCAGACGCACTGCGGTGATGCTGGATCACTGTCATCAGCAGGATGTTAGACACACGTTACAGGTTTATCCACATCCTCTGGTGTCATTGTTCAAACCACAGCTATAATTCTGGCATCTGAAAACAAATAGTAATGACTCGAAGGCAGGGCAAAAAAGACATAAAGGCATGAGAAAATTCATGTTCATTCAAACATGTAAATGAAAGTATTTTCACATTCAGAACAGTTTATGTGAGCACTGCAGGCTTTTGGAAAAGTGAGAGTGATCCCATTTGAACTGAAGACAAAGTGTGAGTCCTCTAACAACTGAGCTGCGGTTTGTGAGCTGTGAGAACATAATAAGCTGCAAACACAAAGGATTATGGGTGGAGGGGTGTTTATGTCTGAACGCTTGGTGAGTTGAACAAAACAAACCTGGTGTGTTTTGACCAACACGTTACCAAAACTCTGACCAATAAACAAGCTGCGACGTTCACTGTTTAAAGTCCTGTTTGATGCTGAACAAACCAGAAGTAAAAACACAACATGAGTCTGTATTTCCACTGTAGTTGTGACTAAAACTGTGACACTGAAATAAAAAACACCTTCATCACATAATTCTACAAGATGAAGGATGAGATGCGTCGTTTGTCATAAATAATGACCTGAATGGACGACTTCAGACAGTGAAGAATCAGTGTAAGTCTGGATCTGCTGGTC
>JAPQRN010001749.1:0-11311 GCA_037367275.1 Coranthus polyacanthus | reverse complement strand
ATATATATGTATATATGTGACACAACCCCACAACTGCAACCGCAGCACGTAAACCCCCCAGAAACCTAAAAAACCCTGAACCGTGTATAGGAAGCTACTTGCTAGAAGTGGATAATGTATTGCTGTGCTCTTGATTTGCTCAAGCTTATCAAAACATTAAAGGAGTTTCCACAGAAACGTGCATTCTTACATGAGTTTGTATGTGAGGATACATAACCTACAGTTTAAATACACTGCTTTGGAATACATTTAAATTTAATGCATTTTTAGTAAGTGCTCTGTGGTTTACTGCAGCCTCGTGTAACATGACACATAATGCCAATAGTAATAATAAAAAATGCAAATTCAAACATAATAATAATGATGGCATCTGTAGATATTCATATTCAGGTATTTGAATTAGATTGGAACAGAACAAAGTGAATTGGCGCATGTCTAATTCTACTCCTCTTGAAAGTTAAATAGGGAACTTTGAAATGTTCCTAAATGACCTATAAAAATGAGAGCTTCTCCTCTGAGATGAACCCAACCAATCTGCCTGATCTCATGTCACTCTGCTCCAAACTTACGGGTTGGTTTGGCCAAAGATGAACATGGAGCTGTAGGGAAGGATCTGCCGAGGCCCATTAGCCGCCTCGTCGTCCTCCAGATCTTTCTTCTCCTCGCTTAGCTGGAAGTTGTCACAGTCGATATTGTTCACTGGGGTGGAAAAATAAATATACTCATTTAGCTCAAAGACGCACGGAAATTATAATAACATATCTTCTATCAACACTAGAAGCAGACTGTTCGTGTGCATGTGTGGCTGTGCTACTCTCATTTTTATCTAAACATTTCTCACAAGCTGGTGGTAACAAGTTCAAATGACAGGGAAGTTGTTAAACATTTGATGGTTGGGAGAGAGATAAAAGAATCACTTGGTGTGAAACTAAACTGACTGGGTATGATGGTGGTTTCTCCAGGCGGGGCAGTGATGGTGACCGGGATGTGGATGGCGTTGCTGTTGAGGCCGGCCTGGCTGGCTCTGGTGGAGTTCTTCTGGTTGTCAGCATCCTCTTGCTTTTCTCCCAGACTCAGGCTACTATGCAAAGGCTGCACAGGGCTGGAGGCGAGGCCGTCGTCCTCGGCGTCTGGATGCTTCTCCCTGGGGAAGGAGATGTGTATCTTATCACAAGCATCATTATACCCTGCTCTCAGGCTGCTTCAAGCCTTTTCTGCCAATTTAGATCCATATGAGAATGTTTCTTTGTCACAACGTGCAGCACACAACGTATGCTGCACCAAGCGAAAGTAGGTCCAAACACAATAAAGTATTACTTAGTATTAGTATTAGTATACAGTAGTACTGGTAGTATTCAGACGCTTTAGTAAAAGTAATAATACATACTACAAGTGAAAGTTCTGCAGTTAAAACCTTACGAGAATATTATCAGCAAAATGTACTTAAAGTACGAAAAAGTAAAAGTAGTCACTGTGCAGTAAAATGGTCCCTGTGAGTGTTTTACTATTACATATGATGTTCTTGGATCCATATTACTGCTGTATTATGCATAATGCATTTTGCAGAGGACTGGTCTGAGAACAGCCGAGCAGGAGGAGCAGCAGGCTGCTACAGGAAGTCATCTTCAGGGAGGCTCTGCTGGCTGAGGGGCTTCTGTGGAGAGACTGAAGCTTGATGTTTGACTGTTGAGTCCGTGGTCTTTAAATTCTGCTCTACAGGTGTGTCTGCAGGAGGATTATGGGTAGGGGTGCACACTGCTTGGCCTAAATAGCGCCTGTTTAAACTGTTAATTCTCTTTACAGTGTTTACTGAGTGGGATGTGCTTATTTGATCATATACATATAGTATTATCAGAGCCTTATCAGTGAAGTATTTCAAAAAGTTTATGTTCTTACTGTACATGACAACATTGTAGAACACGTCATTCACATGTTACCTGGCTATATTGTTAAAACGTGAATCTCACGGTTCTGATTCTGATTCACTGGTTGGCTATGGACACACAGGGACAAATAGCATCTGCTTTAAATGTATGCTTTTTGGACTTTTCAGCTTTATTGCCCAGTTTCAAACATGCAGAAATCAAGAAGTAATGGCATGTAATCAGTTACATTACTTTGATGAAGTAATGTGAAAATAGTGTAATAGTTGCTTATTACATTTTTACATTAGTAATCTGTAACCTCACTGAGTCTCTGAGGATCAAATCCAAAACACGCTGAAATACTCAATATGATGAACACACTCTTACCTCAGAGGTTTGGTTCCATTTTTGTTCTTTTTACAGTCGTCTCCATCCAGCGTAGACTGTGCTCTCAACATGCGAGAGCAGCGTGCCTTCCTCTCTCCATTACTGTCCACTCCTCCCCCTCCCCTCCCTCTGTGATCTCCCCGTGATCCGTTTGCGAGCACCCCGTTTCCCTCCTTTGACGTGCGGTGGGAGTGGTGATGGCGATGCGTTGACTCCTCATTGGCTCCCTCCTCAGGGGATCCGGCCTGGTGGTGATGTCTGTGTCCCGGTCCTCCTCCTGTGTCCCGGCTGTGGCTCCTCTCCCCTCTCCTCTCTTTAGTCTCCTGATCTCTGCTCCTGCTGTGATGGGTGTGGTGTCTCCCTCCCCGGCCGTCCCCTCCGTCCCTGCTGTCCCCGTTCCGGTCGCGGTGGCGGTGATGTTTCCTGGAGTGCGTGTGGAAGTTGTCTCCCATCCCATCCTGCTGCAGATCCCCTGCCTCATCCCGCCCTCCGTCAGAAGACCGGCAGGTTTTGTCACCGTTCCTGGACTCCACCACAAGAGGCCGGTCCAGGTGAGTCTTCATGTCGGGGTGTAGGTGGAGGGCCGAGGTCATGCGGAGACGCTCCTCAGGGTCGAGCTCGTTGAACAAGGCTTCGCTGCTCGCCCTCATGTTGTGTCTCCGCAGCTGATTGGTCCTCTGCTCCCACACTGACATGGTCTTGGCTGATCGCTGCTGCTCCTTACTGGAACCCACAGGAAACACCATGTGATTATCAACAATAACAAATGGCATGTATGTTGAATGGGCTTTTCTGGGGTTCGGATAAACATGACCATCCACAGTTTCATCCATAGCCAAACCATCTTCTGCTTTTGATTAAATCTACTTCGTTCTCCTCATCAAGTAATCAGGTAAGCTCTATGGATGCATTTCCACAAATGCTCACCATGGTAAAGCTTTCACTTACCATGATCAAGTGTTACATGGAGAAGTAGTTCAAAACCCAGACCCCATTACCAGAGGATCAAAGCAGGATGAGGATATTATGGTGTGATGGCTCAATGTATTATCTGGAGCATCTATTAGCATACAAGTGCATCTCAAAAAACAGCTAAAAAGGTAAACAGTTTAGTTTAGTCTTATGTATAAAGTTAATAGCGCATGCGAGTTGGTCTCTGTAAACATATTAACTAATTTGTAGAATGTGTAAGACTACCATCTTGCTTCTCTTTAGTCCAAGGCAGAGTCTTAATGCTCGGTGTTCATTAGATGTACTCCATCTCTTGAAGTCGTGAATATGTTTAGAGTAAATTAAAGCACATGTTCTGAATTGATTTGTACATGGCAACTACACGGTTTAAATTTGTATTTTTTTCACTGTATTCTATTTTTCCAAGATATTTATAGAACTATTTTTTGTATTGCACATACTATGCTGTAAGTGTACGTTTTTTCTGCTGCTTTCCTGATGAGGTCAACACAAATGACAGACTCTCTGCAGGTTCCCTGAATGCTATTCGTGACTTAAAGCTGATGAAAAGCAGGACTTTTGAAGACTACAACAGACGTGTTCCACAGACTAAAAACTCAGTTACTGTATGGGGAAATTTCGTTTCGCCAAAATAATCAGCATCTCCAAAAATGCTTTGGAAATTTCCTTCAACGTAACAACTAGAAACTGCGAAACTGTAGCTTCTGACGGAAGTGCAAAACAGCTGAATGAAGAGCCAATGAAATCCTGAAAACACAAGCTTCTCATTCATCAACAGCTTAAACTCTCAATAAAAACTATGACATATTCTACCATATTTAACCCATCTAGAGGTGGGGTTTTAGCCTTTAGTAATATTACATTTTCGAGCCTTCCCAAAATCCAGGAATGTGAATGGCCCTCCGTACACCATGTTTGTTGTAGATGATGTATCCAATCACGGGGCTAATCGCAATGTCAATAATCACGGAAAGCGTGACTGTAAGCAGCTGTCAGAGGCAGCAAAGTCACACAAAAAGGAGACAATCCAGCCACAAATTACTGTGATCACAAAGTATAACTGTTTGTGTAAACATACTGTGTCACCACATCAACTAAAACGTTTTCAATAACGCATATGATGCTGTTTGTTATTCTTTACCGTCTTATGTATTACACATCATATTTTATACCCCTTTTTGAAATTAAAACATGAAATGTGTTTGTATGTCTTTAGATCTTCTTTTGTGCTTTAAGAACAGGAGTCAAAATATCATGAAACTTGATATTTTGTGAATAGTGTGTTCAACCCTCACCATTCTGCCATGCAAATGAACTGACACAGACCATAAACCATTTTGTGAACACTGTTTGACTCAAGTCGTGTGGATGAGGCAGGCAGGACAACGTGCTTTGAGTAATGGCCGTCATTTTCATTATAAAAGGAAAAGCTGCTTCCCCAGTGAGGAAAAACAGAACTGTAAGTGGAAATCTGCAGTCTGAGAGATGGACATTTTTCTACAGATGTGAAAAGAATCAAAACAACATCTAATATTTTTGATGTATGCATATTTCCACCTAACATGTATGGAGGTTTTGCATACTGTTTCTGTGTCTACACAGTATGATTTATTTACACAGGACTTTATGGATTAGATAAAGTTTGTTCCATCTGGTCACCTGTACCTCAAGATTCGTCGGGTAGGGGAGGAGTAGATATAACTCCTAAAAGACAGACAAAAGACACAGACAGACAGACGGACAGACAGACAGACAGGGAACATAGATGACACAGGACAGGTACCCACAGACAGGTAAGCAACAGACATACAGGAGTTTAGAAGCTGCAGGCAGGCAGGAAGTGAAATAAAAGATGTAGAAGTGACAGGACTTTTATGTTTTTGAGCTGTATTAGCACAGCACATGCACACAATGAGAGCAGAGAGTTAAAGAAATCACAGCTATTTCTGCTCATAACACAGTATTACAGCATGTCAAAGAGGTGAGAAGTAAAATTATCATCTTTATTGCCAAGACATGTGACACATTAAAGGAAAAACCTGATGGGAATAGTCTCTTCCAGGATGACAGTTTAGCTCAAATGTTTACTATAACATATGACTTATTTAATGAAAAGGTTAAAGGATCTACTTTAAATGCTGAGTAGAGCACAATATAAAACAAAGGCGCAACTGCTTGAAACTGAAGCCAATTCTAAAGTATCTTCAAGTGTAATATCATCGATGGTTTCTGGATCCATCAACTTCTCTCCAGAAATACTAAGTCAGTCATTTTTTTCCAGGAGTGAAACTTAATGCTTAACTTAATGCTCAGTTAGCTGGCTGAGCTGACAGCTCTACAGCCACTAGCATGGAGCTAATGCAGAAACGAGCTCATGTATGACTGTTAACAGTAGCTGTGCTTCCATCAACATACGCATATTTTGAAGTTTTGCATTAGAAAAAGTTGATGGAAATGGTCAATTTCAATAAGAATTCCCCACTTTTGTGAAAGACATTTTTACGTTTGCCCTAGGTAGCAATGAGAGAAGAAAGCACCTTTGCCAAATAAGTTCTCACGTAGCAAAGATTTAACTCACATGAGTGATGAGCTGTGGCTTAACAATTATATTGAAATACAGACAGAAACACGACACATTGGGGTTTGTTCATGCAACCAAAATGTGCACATCCGTTATGTGCTTTATATTTTTTATTTTTAAGCAGGAGTCCTGCTCCAGTAGAGGTCACTTGTAGAATCGGTGCCAAGTCTCACTGAAGCAGTTCAGGATGCATACGGTGGAGCAACACCTTACTCAGACACTTCATTTTTCCTTTAATTTGTCACCCATCTCTACGGCAGCACTTAAATCAAGACAAGAAGGCGCCAAGCAGGAGAGCAAATTTAAGGCCCTCTGTTGTGGTTTAAATTCATATCGTCAAATAAAGCGACGTCCTCAGGTCAACGATAACAAGCAGACTAGAAACACCAAACTACAGTGAAGGCAACTCTCAGAGAAATTAAACATTTATACCCAAATTATTCACATCGGAGCGGAAGATGAATTACTGTAGGCATCGACGCAGACGAGCCGTAGCCATCACAATGGTCAGTTAAGCCTGACGGAGTCGTAACTGCTGCTTTGTGTCAGCAGTTCACACTCAGAATGAAACACGCACTATCTTCAGAGCTCAGCCTTTTTATGTCTTTGTACTATTTGCTCTGTGAGGTGCTTTGTTATGACTAATAAATACATTACACTTTAGCAGCAAGGAAGACATTATGAGTGTAATTTGGTTTTATGCAGGTCCAAAGTAAAGGGAAGGAGAGGAGAGGGCACAAGCAAATGCAAGGAAAGGAGGAAAGGGGACAAGAGCAAGGCAGGAAAAAGATTAAGGAGTGAGGATGTGTGTTCGGGAAGGAAAAGGTAAAGGAGAGCAGGAGATTATTGTAACAGAGAGTGATAACTCACGGTGACTGAATGCTGTTGATGGACGACCTGCGAGAGAGTGCCTCTCGATTTTGCTTTACAAAACTGTACATGCAGAACAAAACAAAAGAAAATGAGACACAAATGTGAAGGGGACAGGTGGACAGTCTGCGTGTCCGTCTGTCCACCTGCCCCCTTCGGTCGTACAGTAAAACACTAATCTGTACAACTGCTTCAATAACACAGCAGCAACAAAAGTGTGTCTGTCAGCAGAGATGTTGTTAGAATCATAAAAAAGTAAAAGTGCAAACAGGAGTTTCATCACAAAACATGAAGTTTCTACTGCTGACATAATCCCTTTATTCCGATACTAAAACATGCGACATTTACTGTAGTCTGTCAAATTGAATTCTGAATTTTGTGATGAAACCCTGACACATTATAGCACAGTGAGGACACAAAACCAATATTCCTGCGAAATAACACTATGTACAACTTAAAACGTACTGATCACACTGAACCACAGCAGAGAATCACATCATTGTAACAGCAAGAACAGAGACAAATGGAGAAGACTGGAAAGATTTACATAGATGATCATTTTCTTCACTCGGACTGACCTAGATCTGAGAGATGAGGACGGCAATTAAGGAGAGATTGTGAATCAAAGATGATCACTTTGTCAGATGAATAAAGGGCTTTGTGAAGCTGCAGCACCTCACACAAAAGACTTCAAAGTTATAAAAACCTCAGTCACATTTATGTGGAGTGAGCAGATGACGAAACAATGTGCATTACTGTTTTTTTTCACATGAAACATTTAGTAGATGGATAACTTTACAGCTTCTGCTTTCAAACCAGCTCTCATTTTAAATACTGTCATAATGTCAGTAGCTGTGTTTCCATGGACTCTAATATCCCTATAATAACGGCACATTAGAAACTTCACAGCAGGTGGAAGAACTTTGAATATATCAGTATTCTGATTAAATGCTTTGGGACATGTAGTTGTTTGGGCCACGTCACATTGGATCACTTTATTTAGAGTCCATGTAAACAGTTGGAATCTCCAAGAAGATGTGGTCTGTGTAACTGCTTCTACAGTTCACACACCTAAAGACCAGCTAAAACATTCTCAGACTGGACAGGAGACGGATAAGAGCATTTGAATCTTTCAGCCAGAGAGGACTCAGAGGATCGCACACGAAATGACTGACTCAGTCCAATACGCAACTCACTGATCAGTAAGGACTGGACGTTCTGTCAGTGGATGACCAAATCTCATCAGAACGATCTGTCATGCAAGTTCTTGTACCAAAACAAACCTCAAATGTGCAAATTGTGCTGAAAATGAACACAATAAAATCCTGGATGCAGAGGTGAGTCCAATGTGGACCGTGGAGACTACAGAGGGAATAGGAAGGTGGGTGAACTTTGTCAAATGGAGCTAATGTTAGTAAAGCGTTTGGTGTTTATAGTGAGACCTGGTGTAGATGAGTTAGTGTGGTGTGTCCTTTCAATGTAAAGTTGTACGGGTGTTCATTCTCCTGACACAGTTCAGCCATTTTTTACCATTTCACTTTCACTTTTCCCTTCCTCATCTTGTTTACGGTCTCTCAGCAACATGTGTCAAATATTAAACATGTTAAATCTTTGGGAGAACGACTGGCAACGACTGCATCTGAATAAACACTACGCGATTTTATCTGTTGCTGTAACCATCAACTGAGCCCGAGTGGAACAGACTCACTCATGTCTTCATGGGTGAAAATGGCTAAAGTGGTTCCTCAGATTCCTTGAGTACTTAATTTTTGTGAAGCAGATTGAACAAACAGCAAGTGTATTATCTGGAATGTGGCCAGATGTGCGTTTTCAAAATATTGGGTCCTTTTTTTTTAATTTTTAAAATTTGAATCAGTCTAACGTTCACCCACAATTCAAAGCAAGAGAGCGACATTGCAGCACAGCAATGTAACTTTTACAACTTTATTGTCTGGGCTGGAAAAACGTTAGGCTATAATTTTGCGTATGTTCTGTCATCTGCACTGTCCACATTGTGATGCATCTTTGATTGGAGAAATTTCCACACCTGCAGACCAAATCCATTCAGAACAGTCATTCGGTGTGTGTCCAGCGTAGTAGATGCATAGATTGATAATATTAATTAAGTCTGAGCTTAAACTGAAGAGGGTTTTAAATGAATATAGATTTTTTGCGACATACTCATCTTATGTTGGAAAAGAGCTGGTTATAGATTTTGAAGCAGGCATGTCCGCGCGAAACACTTAAACGGAAGCTTCCTTAATTGCCTTTTCTATTGGAGAGAGGTATAACAACGAGGCAACACCACAGGAACACTCTCATAGTGGGAGTAGATGAGGAAGAATCCATTGTAAACTCATACAGTGACACGCAGCGTGTTGACAAGTATTTCACACTGAGAGGACAAAACATGTAGGACGACACACTGAATGACAAAGGGACATTCATCTCTGGGATCTGGACGGAGATAACTCTCAAACTTACGCGGCGATCGATATGTTGGCTGCTGACATTGGGCTGACTTCCTTCACCTCCATGGCCTTCTGCAGAGCAAGCTTCTTATTGGCCGCCTCTTCCTGCTCCTCTTCATCCTTTAGCCAGTGAGAACAAAGACAAGAGAGGATGGCGCTTTGTGAGAAATATATATATATATATATATATATATATATATATGTATGTATGATGTATAAGAAGCCCTGTGTTGTTCTGATGTATAGTGTAATAATGCGCCTGTAGACCCTGACCCAGTCTACCTTTGTCAGCTCCTGTGCGTTGGCGAGGTTATCCACAGCGATAGCCAAGAAGACATTCAGGAGGGTGTCTAACAACAGCGATCAGGAGAAAATACAGATCCCATGTTTTTGTTTCTGTCAAACCCAGTAAATCTGCTCCTGTCCAGTATGTTGACCACAGGCAATTCTTATGTTTTCTGCATTACTACCAACAACTAGTGTCCAAAAAGGAAAGATATTTGTTGACTGTAACAATGTCTGTCATATGATAAAGAAAATACAATGTTTTTGTTAATATTCATGGTCCAAATAGAGCAGGTGCAGGACGGTTCTCTGTTACCCCTAGAGATGGGAATTGAATAGATTTTCTTGATAGCAATGCCATTATCAATTCTTCTGTACTTGTCCGACTCTTTATCGACTCCCTTAATGATTCTTAGTCAATTTTCTGTGTGGAAAAACAGTTGAAAAATTGGAAACAAATGGAAAAACACACATCATTCCTGGAATTGAAGCCCACAGTGTGTAGATGGTGTTTCCGGCCTTATTTGAAATGATCATTTTACAGACGTTACAACTAGCAGTGCTGTCATTTTTCTTCGTTAAGTGAAACCACACTCTGGACCGGTTCTGCCTCTCCACCATGACCCACATGTTTCCAGATGTGGGTGTGTGGATCAGTTCTGAAATATCGATACTTCTGAACCCAGCGTTTGCTCTTCCTGGATCAATATTAAAAGACTGATACGTAAACTCAGTCATTTTTAATTTGGGGTTTAAGAGTATTTTATCATCAACATGAGGCACAGTACAAAATAACTAGGCTATCACCAGAGTCTAGTCTAAATAATCTCTACTTGATAGGAACTACTTCTCCTTCTGTCTTCAGTGTTGATGTTCAAACAACAGGAGTTCCCCGCATTCGTGAAACTACAGAAAGACATTTTATTCAAATTGACTGAACTGATAAATAAATACGGTTGTGAAGTAAGTGATGAAATAAATAAAGAGCTCTAAAAAGATCACATCTGCCACTTTGAGTTCAACATGGAGTGAGATTGGTGTCACCTCACATCAATTCAATCCAGTATTTCTCAGTTGTTTTATTATTACCTGCGATGCTAAAATGGCTCTTTTACTGACACTTATGTATCCATTTAAGTGATCTATAGGCTAAGTATGAGGTTTGGTATTTGTATTAGTATCAGTGATACCAGCCTGAGTTTTACTTGGTATTAGAAAGGAAATCAGTGGCATCTCACATCACTCATTTCAAGCAGCGCAGACTTTGTTTTGCAACGTGCAACTCTCAGAAAAACACACTGGCGTCGGTAAAAGGACTTGTTTTGCTCTGAAGCATATGATTCCACACACAAAGGACAATTTGGAACCGTTCTAAATACCGATCCGTAGTAGCCGCATGAGGATAAAGGAAGTAACAAACTCTTATGCTTATAATTGCCATGAAAGTCAGTCACGCTCCCCAGCAGAACGAACCCATTGTTGGAGTAAAACCACCTTCAAGCCAAAAAATGTAGCCGCCAGACATGATATGATCTAACAGGTTGAAATGAAAGTTAAAGTGATACTAAACCCTGAAATGTGTTTTCGAACTAGAAACAGAATCACGTGACCCAATTGTGATGAAACGCATCAGTTCTAGAGATAATACACATACAAATTGACAAATGTGCAAAAAACACTGCATTTTATGGGTGAAAATGACTATTCACCACATCCTGGTTGAAAAATCTTCTTGATCCTTCCCACCATGATGATGATGTAGAGTCCTACTTTTACTATAGTGTGAGTACGACTCTACATCATGAAATTTGTATTAAAAAAATCAGTGTTCGCGCCTCTAATCAGAGAGTTCAGTCCACCTGTCCTTCAGTCAGACTCTG
>JAPQRN010001748.1:0-11312 GCA_037367275.1 Coranthus polyacanthus | reverse complement strand
GAACATGTGAGATCCATTTTATTCTGAAGGAGTGTGTCTGTCGGAGTGTTTTACTTACATCTGTTTCCAAAGTGACACAAAGGGGAAATGCCGCCTTTATTTAAATCCTTATATTTAAGGATTAAGAATTTGTTTAAGGTTGTAGCTGAGTTTAGGCTAAGTCTTCTGCTTGTAAGTCATTGTAATGTGTCATGCTCCATGAGTGGATTATGCATGACATTTTTTTCCTCCAAGTGGGAAAATAGAATATTCACACTTCACATAAAGTGGTTGAAATTCATGCATGTTTAAGCACTTGAAGATGCAATTATCACTCAATTATAGGTTGTGTAAGAGAGTCAATAAAACAAACAAAATGGTCAGAATTGTCATGAAAATTTAAGGTGTGTTGCACTGAATAACAGGCAAGAAAACATTAAACGTATAAAGTTTAATCCTCCTAAGGTTTCTCCCTATCGGACACTTTGACCAGACCAGCGTTGCACTTATTATTACAACTACAAGTCGCAGTTGTAAACATTGGTTGTTTTAGGGCACTTTCCCACCTATCTCATGTGGTCCAGACTTTCAGACTTCCCAGTTTGAACCGAACCAAATTTGCAGGTGTAAAACCTCCCCCCAGACCACCGTGTGGACTGTTTCTGGTCTGACAGAAGAGGTGGTCTCAGTCCTGAACAAACTAATGGTTTGGTTCATGTACAGTTTGAAAACACTTTTTGGATGGTTCGGATTTTCGGAAGTTATGCACAGCTGTCATCGAAAAAAACAAAGAAGAAAAACCAAACCGAAGAACAGAACGCAGCACATGCAGATGTTAATAGGACGTACTAATCCTCTAACAAAATTGCAAAAGTAACTGGACAAAATTTATACAATTTCAGGCTTTCAGGTGTGAAAATGCTTTTAATCTCCTTAAAAAAACAGTGTTAACTGACTGATTTAACCTCAGAAACAAGCCACGCCTTCACCATGGGTGTGCATCATGCGTGTGCTGTGGTAGCTCCACAGAGCTTGGTTCTAGAGCAGGAGGAGGAGCTGCCTCTCAGCAGGTGGCCACTGCAGTCTTTTCCCAACACACACTATGAGCAAACTCTACGTCCACACACTGCTGTTGGTTTATAAATGACACACAACTCAGCATGTATTCTGTAACTGTCTGTCACTTCCTAACATGCATTCATGAGATGTTGGACATTTGGTGGTGTAGGAGCAGAGGCATTCTCAAGTTTTATTATTCAAATAGTTCAGTTTTATTGCTATTTATCACTGACCTTTTTGCTTTAATGGTCATTTAACATTTAGTAACTTCTTCTTTGCACAAAATTGATCATTTACACATTGTGCTGCTGTCGTTACTGCAGCAGCAGAGATGAACTAAGATGACACATTGCAGATCAGGTGTAAGTGGTGATGACACAGGTCTGGGCTGGACTGGATCTGAACAGAGGTTGAAAGTTCTGTAGCACGTCACAGAGTTGCAGTTTAAACGTCATGTTATCATGTCTAAAGGTCTGGAGACTCCAGCAGTAGAAGAAGAGCTGCTGTTTAGCATTTGGTGTGAGATTTTACAGAGATGTGAGCGTGTTCTAGGATCAGATCTTTAGGGGATCTCAGCCCCTAATGAGAATGTGACTGAGCCTTACTATGTGTTCAACCCCCTGCTAATTTCACTGGACAAAAATTAATACATTCAGATTTTTCAATATATGATCTTTCAATGAATTACTAGTAAATAAAATGAGATTCACCATAGACCGTGTAAAAGAAGTGGATGCAGTCATTGGTTTGTAGCCATTTTGAAGCCTGGAGTTTGTTGTCATCTTGATTTTTTGGGAACAAAAATTACCATATTTGCAAAAGAGGGTGGAGCTGGGGACAAGCGAAAGTGTGAAAGACAGTGACTAACAGTGCTATGTTAAACACCACCAAGCAGTTTTATCTACTTAATAAATGTTAACACATATACAGTTGTGTTTAAAAACAGTAACTTCATGTAACTGTGAACAGTACTCACTGACAGACCATATAATCCAACAAGAGTTAATTAGCAGGACATTATCTATAGAGACCAGAACTGTTGTTTGAGGCTGTAAACATGTTTATTTCTGCTGTAAAGTTGGACATTTTAACATGAGGGTCTGTGGGGATTGACTTGCTTTCGGAGACTCAAGTGACCCACAAGGAACTTCATTCAATTAAGTACAAAGAAAATTGTGGTTTCAGAAAATAATAAAACCACGTACAGACCTTCACTTAAACAAGCAGCTCTGTCTCACATGTACAATTCATGGTATTGACTGCATTATTTATGTCACACTGTACAAGACAATACCTGTAAGCTTATAAGTATGGAAATGAATTTTCTTTGTGATTAAGAAGTAATAATTTAAACGAAATTTTAAAAAAGGTCATCTGGTAGAACTGCGTGGCCCAGCGACGTAGAGCTATAGCATGGGATTTAAATTGTCTGCATGCACAGGGTATTTACAGAAAATGATGGAGTAATCATCCCAACAGCACAAAAGCAGACTGCAGTTGCCCATAACATTGTGGGGAAAAAGACATTTATTAACTTGACAACATGAATCCTCAGACTGTGGTTTGTTTAGCTGCTCTACAAACAGATCAAATAATTGCTTTTCCTCAGAAAATCAAGGTCGTCATCAGACCAGGCAAGATGTGAAATGGAATGTGAAAAATTATAGTTTTAAGACTCAAGAGTGGACTCCTGTGTGACTTGACTTGATTAAAGTTTACAAAAACATTCAAGTCTCAATCTATCCTGAAGCGATAAAAGATGGATGAGGCCCTAACAGGCGTAGCCACAGAGCCTGAATATTTAATCTTAGGTGTATTCAGTGAAACCTACAGGGGTTGCAATGTGCTTTTGAGAACGTGTTCTGAACTCTTTCTGAGAACTTGAACCTGCTGTAAAGACTCATCAGTTCCCTGGACTTTTCCCCTTAAGACTTTTCTCCTGGTGTTCATTAAAAACTGCACAGTAACCTTTATTCGGTTATGCTATCAGACATCAGCATCTGTCTCCAACATATGTTTACATGTGGTCTGGTTTCAGATGATTATTATTCTCATTACGCTGCATATACAGATGTTTCTCCTTTTCAGGCTTCTTGGTGCTTTGTTTTCACCTGTCTTCATGCACTAAAGAACTAAAAGGCTTTGCATTACACAAGCAATATGTCCCCCTAACTACATTTATGTGCACAAAATAGTTTGGTTTTTGCCCTTATTCCTAATAAGCCACCTACATGCCTAGTGAAAATGAATATTACACCAATTCCCACTAAAAGTTTTTCTAAATGTTCTACTGGTGGCGGATGTTTGTTAGTGCGAACTCAGACTCCTCTTTCATTCATTCAGACACCTCCATTAAAAAGTATGCATTGCTATATTTATATCCAAAAAACATTGATGATCTTAGGTAAGGTTTAAAAGTTGGTGCTTTTCTTTTTCTGACCAGAACTGTGGTCTTTTCATTCAGTCATCCATCGAGTATCGTAGTCGGGACAACGTAAACCAAGACCAAGTCAAGACTGAGACCAGACACAGCCAGGGCTGCCAAGTTCTTATAGTTATACAGTGGTCTTGAAACAAAACCCAGAGTTGTCTGTCCAACCAAAGCAAGACCAAGTAAAAATAAGGTCAATTCTGAGGCGTGACTGATACCTTAAAAAAGTGAATCTGGTGTCAAGACAAAGGCTAATCTCAAGTCCTACAACACTGCATCCATCTCTAGGATCCCTTGTGTCTACGAATGCACTGCAATGTCCAAAGACTCAAATAATACGTGCTTATCACACATCTTAATCAGAAAACACTCCATGAAATGAAACACAATCCAAACAGAATATCCTGTTTACGTGACACCTATCAAACTCAGAATATTGTCAGTTTGTGGATATTAGTGGGATATTAATATGCATGTAAACGTAGTGATTGTCTTTCTGGTTTTGGACATGTTTTCTGTCTTTTTCCTTTTGTGATTGCTCACGTATCTCTTCCCTCAAAGGCACTGTTTATCTGATCTCTACGCTTTATTTTCTGCCTGTCTCACTGCCCATGTCTTAGATTTTATCTCTGCTCCAGATGCTCTGTCTGTCATTTGTGTCTGTCCTGTAGATAATCTCCTTGTTTTGATCATGGAAATGCAGGGAAAGGAAAAGATCAGTGTGTTTGCTCAGTTATTTGTCCTCTGTTTGCTTATTTCCCACTGGCCAATATCACACTGATCCAACTTCAGCCAAACATGATAAAACGAAGAGGTGTATGTCAAAAACGGAGGCAGTTGTGTTCCCTGGTTGTCTGCATCCCGCCCTCTACTCAGACACACAGTTTTACTCCTGACTAATCAGCCAGATAATTTGTGTAATTAAAATCTGTGAGAAGAAGCTGTGGATGAAAGGCTGGAGGTACGGAAGCAGCTCTTTATGTATCCCGAGAGGGCAATCAGGCAAGGAGGGAATAAGGAGTAGTTTGGAGACAGGAGCTACATCGCTGCATAATGAGGTGCTGAGACCAATAAAACACACTTTGAAAACAGAGATTAACGCTTTTTGCTTCTTTTGTTTTGTTGCTTTTTCTTTGTGTCGTGCAGTGAACCTGGAAATCACTCGGAGAAAAGGAACTGCTCGAAGCAATCTGCAGATTCTTCACGACAACATCAAGGTTCCTGCTCCTTTAGATTCATTACCAGGATTTTTTTTGTTTTGTTTTTTTTATTTTGAGGGTTTGCAGAAGCTTAGTTTAAAGGTTCAACATGTAAGATTCAAATACATGATGTCTGCATTGGAGTCATGTGTTGAACTGGTGGCTGGTCTTTTGTTCATGTTAGATGAGTTCATTTCTAACAGTAGATAGTTTTGCACACGGTTTCCAGGCATTAAACAACTCAGGAATGATGATGATTCTAGTTTTGCAGTGTGGAATATGTGCACTAATCAGGCCCAAATCTCCTTTAAAATGAGCCTATGGCCTAAGAAACTATGATTAGATTTTGAAAATCCAGGTTTCACTGACATGTATCTAGTAACAACTGTGAAGAGTGAGTCATTTAAAGTGACTTGTCTCCTTCAAAATATAAAAAGTGACTGAAAAGCATGGAGTGCATGTACCAGATTTTTGTCATTAATGTACCTGTTGTAGGTTTTGTGAAAAAAATATAAGAATGTTACCAATAATACAATAGTAGACTCTCCTGATGAACATAATTACACGTGGCCGTGCCTACTAACTACTAACCAAATCTCAAAAATATGATGTTGAGATTGTACTCTATGATTTTGGATGGTTTTACATTTTGACGTTCTTATCTCTGATCTTATTGACTTAACAGGTCCATTTTAATTCTTTCCAAATGTAATAGATGATCACTTTAACACTGAGCAGTAAAGGATGATGTTACATAACAACCCTCTGCTCCAGCTACATCAGAACTACTCAACAGTCGACTCTACAAGGCTGTGGTTGTGCCGGAGCTTTTCCCCTGTGTGATTTGTAAATGTAAGAGTGTGAGGTGGGGCAGTGATGAAAGAGCAGCACAACACCCCCTGGGTAAACAAAGGTTAAAAGAGGCAGAAACAGCATGCGAGTGGCTCAGGAGAAGACGATCTGCTGAATGTCTCGTAATTGTGAAATGTAATATGATGTAGAGAGTGAAAAAAATATGGAGGATACAAGAGCGAGTGGAGATGCCGAGGGAGGGGAGGAGGCGAGATAATGGAGGAGAAGAAAAGGAGAGAAGGAATCGGGGAGAGGAGCAAAGGACCGTTAATGAATAATCCATCAGCCAGTATAAAAGGTAGCAGAGCCTGGATGCTACTCAGAAGCTGAACATGTTGGTTGAGTCATGCAAAGAGCTGTATAGGCAAAACTCGACAACAAAGGATGGCAAAGCAAAAGCCTCCAGATTACTTTGTTCAAACTGAGGAGCAGTTCAAGGAGAGCATGGAGTTAAGGTCGACAAAGTGATGAAACATTTTTGTAATTATTTCAAACCATTTTCAAAATCCCTTAAAGGTCATATTTGTCATTTTGAAATTTAAAAATGAACTCCTACTATCACCAGACGGGGCAGCATTGTGGCGTCTGCTGTCAAATGGCTGAAACCGGTCCATATGTAGACTATGTACACAGCTCTGAAACTCTCTTCATCACAATTAGCACTCTAGCGGTATTAGTAGATATTTCAATGTAGTATCAGCTAATGAACCAATCACAGCCACATAATGAAACATCTGATCCCAGCAGAGTAGAGCGTCCTGGATCAGCACCAACCATCGATGGATTATTGCTCTGAATACGTCGTGACCGATTCAAACAGCAGCTGCTTCTTCTCCTCCTGTTGGACTGATGGCAGACTGGACGCTACAGCTACTCACTACTCCCTCTAATGTTACAATGTGGTAACAAGACAGGATGGAGCGAGGCTAGCTGGTTAGCATGCTAACTGCTGGAGATATTCTGCAATACACTGACATCTGGGAGATTAAGTAGAACTATTACAAATAGCTCCTTTAACCTAGAGATACAGTGATTCATCTGCATCAACTGTCAATATCGGCAGCGCTTAGTGGACTGCAATAGTGGAAACGTTAATTAATTACTTCAGAGTTGAGTTGAGTTTGATGTTAAGTGATTCAGATTTATTCATTCATTTGCCATAGATGTTCACTTCAAGTTATCTGATTTCTAATCAAGTGAAAGATGAGTTATATTCTGACAAGTATAATGTGTTAGTGTCAACATTTCTGTGGGGATGACATTGGACACTTAATCAGCTTTTCCCTTCTTCAACCTATTGTTATTATATCAGCGTTTAGAAATCCACTATCGGTCGACTTCTACTTTAAATAGATCTAGATCCGTCCATTAATGGATTGTCGACTGTTAAAGGTTCAGTATGTGATATGTAGTGATGTTGCAGGTTACAACCTCCCCACACTCTCCCTTATGGAGACTGTTTTGTCCATTTCAGAGTGATGCACAGATTGAGAAGATGTTTATTATCTTTTTGTTGTTATTTAATCCCTCTTTTATGCCAAGGAAACAGAGGAATCTTCAAACTACCTTTGAATGAACAACACCGTTGCAGCTGCTGCTTTTTGTTACTGTTTGTTTATATTTCATGTAAACAGTGTAAATTTTAACACACAAAAGTACTTTTGAACCATGTTTTATCTTGAATTCATACAAACAAACTGTAACTGTGGGGGAAAAAAAAACAGATTTAATTAATTTGTCATGTGGCCCAGACTTAGTTTGTGGTTTCTTTCCTTTGAGTTGTGGCCTAAACAAAACATCTGAGTAGGTAACACTGATCTGACATTTTTCACCACCTTCTGTCATTTATAGAGTAAATGACTAATAATCGACAATGAACATAGGTGTTATTTGCATGCCTTTGTCCACACAGGGAGGAGACTGTACATGCAGCCTGGCCTCAAAAGGCAAATGGATGGAGGACAGGGTTGGGCTGAAGGATGATGCGGAGAAGAAGAAGAAGACAAGGGAAGCCCTCTGAAAAACTGCAGAGAGAGAGAGAGAGAGAGAGAGAGAGAGCAGAGGGAAGCCCCGCTGCAGAGGAGGAGGATCCCGGTTCCTCCGGTTTCTCCCCTCCTGCTGCAGCCCCGCTCATTAGACCTGCTGCTACACTGCACTGAATGCACAAACTATCTCATATTTATTGTTATTTAAGTACTGCTACTCAGTGTGCGGCCATATCTGCCAATAAAAACTTAGAGAGCTGCAAATATGTGAAGTAGAAGTCACACACAAGACACGGTCTGAGATGAAAATGAATAAGAAATCCCGCTGATAACTGACATTTAAAAACCATTTTTATATACATATATTTTATACTGAATGATTATATGGAAGGTTTAAATGCACGCTTAAATGTGTATAAGACACATAAAATGATCGTTCTGTCTATTTGATTTCAGATTATATGCATAAATATAATAAAACTGGCCTCTCCTCGGATGTGCCAGTGTCAGCCGTTCAACCGGAATGGGCGCATCGTTACGCAACGTCAACGGCGTCTACACCCCCAAATGGTTTAAAAGCAGAGAAAACTCTGAGTGAGCTGAATAATAACAGAGGTGGTGGGGAGACGATCCCGAGAGGATGTACTGAACATGGTTGACGGTGAGGAGGGGAACCGTCATTCACGAGCTGAGCCGGACGGACCACACTGCGTCAAGTCCCGCAGAAAAAGGACACGAGGAACACCGACAAGGAGCCTTCAGCATAAAACCATGACATTAAACCTAATCACATTGATCTCTAGGCGTTAAATATGATTCCTGGCGATGGAGAGGGAGGAACGAACTGTTTATAATTAATGAATATTGAAGACGACTTGAAAGACTTGATTTGCTTACACTCTACGAGCCAAATTATCAGAGAATTACATGTGAAGAATAAAGATAGATTTAGAGATTATTTATTTATATGTTAATATCTAATATTTTGTTTGTTTATGGGGAAATGGCGCAGGTGCACTGGGTCATGTTCACCAAGAAAGACAAAAACTTGAAGAAAATCTGAGAGAGAATGGAATTAAGAAGGTATTTGACGGTGTAACATTTCCCATGATGTTCTTGTTCTGACTTAAGCTCAAAGGAATTGTTCTTTTTTGGTGGATATGACGTTGGCGAACTTTAATAAATCAACCAAAACAAATTAGATCTCCGTTTTCATTGGCATGTAGCCATAGAATACGAGTCAAAGATCACGGTTTTGTATGTATTTTGAGTTTATCCCTGACGTGCTTTATTTTTGACAGTCTAACCGGATGTCATACAGGTTTTTCTGCACACTTGACGCTGGCGTCCGCAGCCAAGAGGCGCAGCACCATCAGAGCGTTATTTACTCAAACCTCACACTCCCTCATCAATGAAACAAAGGCAGCAAAAACGCGCATTTAACATCTAGGACACGTTTGAGATTCCTCCTGGTTTGTGTCACATCTGAAATCAAAGTGTCATAAAAACAAAAACGGAATCACAGAACAGCCCATTTGTGTAGTTAACTTTCCCCCCTGGAACAAAAGCAGCGCTACGCACAAATATCACAGTTAAATCTCGCTCTCGAACACAACACCTACACGCTCCCAGAGCTCCAAGGGCTGCACGGGCTCCCTGTGGGGCCACGCAGGGCAGTAACGCTCATTAAACCGGGAGGCACTTTGGATAAAAGCGCCGAGCGGAGAGAGGAGGCTGTGTGTGCATCTCACAAATCCCTGCAACATCCTTAGCATTTCACTCACGCTCCTAAAAAACTTCAGGGAGAATATAGGACACCGAGATGCTTCAGGGATGGACGAGGAAATATGAAGCTCATTATGTCGAGCTTGTAAATCTTTTAACATTCATAACAAAGATGATAATTGCCCGTCAAAGCAAAACACTCCTCTGTGTTTAGATCTAAACAGGCACGTCTGATTGTCCTATTTAGAGGCTTTAAAGCACAAACAACTCTCCAAGGCGGACACACTTTGGCACCACACAGCAGCTCCACATGGTCGTTCAAAGCCGAATATAAGCAGCCAGGGATGCCCGCATGGGGCTATGCAAAGTGAACAAGTGCGCACAGCAATCACGCACCAAAACGCACACGTACTGTACATAAACAAAGCAGAAGTGGAAAGGGGAGATGCCGCTTACCGTTGTGTTCTAGTGCCAGCCCGCACTCGAAGCAATAAGCATAGTAGCTATCTGATGTTTGGATGAAAGACTGAGCGGAGGAAACTGTCCTCGGTACTGCGCTCCGCCGCCCCGTCCCCGCTGCTCGACTCTCCGTCTCTCTCTCTCTCTCTCTCTCTCTCTCTCTCGCTCTTTCACTCAACAGACTGCACACATACACACACACACTCATTCAGCTCCACCTCCCCGCGGTCCCTCATCACACACACACAGTCAGAGCCGGGCGGGGTGCGTGTAGCGCGGTCTGTCCTCGGGGGCGCGGATGGATGGATGGGAGGGGGGGGGTTAAAGGAGAGATGAAGGACAGAAGTCAGGGAGTCAATTTGAGAATATAAAGGATAATTGGGCAAAATTAAAATACAACGGAAGAGGAAAGAAAAAAATGATAAAGGAGGAGAGGAGATAAAAGATGATGATGAGCAACAGAGGAATAATAATATAAGAGAGGAATATAGGAACTAATAGAGATGATGAAGAGGAGAGAATGCAATTAAAGGAGAGGAGAGTCAAAAAGTGAAAAGAAAAGGAGAAGGGAAATGAGGGAGAGAGAGAAAGGAAAGGAAGAAGGAGGGACAAAGAAAGAAAAGGAAAAGAAAAAGTAGGAGAGGAGGAGAGGGGAGAGAAGGAAGGAAATGAAAAAGAAAGGGGAGGGAGGGAGGAAGAAAGGATAAAGGAAGAAAGAGGAGGAAATAAAGGAAAGGAAAATGGATGAGGAAGAAAGGAAAAGAAAAGAAAAAGGAGGAAAGGAAAGGAAAGGAAAACAAAGCAAAGGAAAACAAAGCAAAGGAAATTAGGAGATGAGAAGAAGTGAGGGAAGGAAAGCAGAGCAGAGGAGAGGAAATTGAAAATTGATTAACCAAGACTGTAACAGGATGTTATATCAACCATGAGCCACATTCTCCACAATCTCCTGGACATGTTCTAATATAAAGCATCAAATTATACATTATATTACCTGACACTTTAATATAGAAATGTGTACATTAGCAGACTCCACAGTTTGACATTTCCCCATTTAACCTAATAAGTGAAGTCAGAGCCTACAAGATGACTGCAGAGCACAGAGGGAGGCATTCATCACAGTATTGAGCAGGACCAATTACTTAAACCATCGTGTACGGATTGAGGCTCTACTGCGACAAGGCCTGCTGACCAAGCAGCCGGGATCTACAGTCCAGTCAGTCCATCAGTCACACCTTCTGTCTACACAGAAACACGCCGGGCTAAATCTACCGGCCAGACTCCATCAGCTCTATGAGGGTTGAGGACACAGCTCACATCCTCCTCAGCTCCTTCACGGCTTATTGTATTCCAGCAAAGCCCCCATCCCCTCCAGACTAATGGGCTGACTGACAAGCACAAGAAAAAAGTCACAACCAAAGACCAAATCATTCTCAGAGACTGTGAGGCTGCAGATTTTAAAGGTGCCAGAGTTCAAACTCAAACCCATCACCAGGAAAAATGTTGCCATTGTATGTTGTCAACTTTATATATACAGTTCATATCTACGTTTAGTGTTTTACCTTGTCCTTTCCATTCAAATGTATTGCAAATTTGAACAGAATTCTCAGAAAATCAGCAAAAGAA
>JAPQRN010001745.1:0-11321 GCA_037367275.1 Coranthus polyacanthus | reverse complement strand
GGTCTAGATGAATGATGGTTCTTAATCCTGATCCACGTGGTTCCATCAGGTCTAGATGAATGCTGGTTCTTGATGTGGTGTCGTCTGATGGATCACAGATCATGGTCTTCATCTTAGACCTGAACCCTTGTCCAGACTCATTGAATCTTTTCATCCTGTTCTTCGTCGTAGAGTCTGAAATATTCAAATCTCTTCATATTTTTATTTGAGGAACATTATTTTTAAACATTTCAATAATTTTCTCATATATTTGTCAAACTGTGGATCCTGGTCCATCGTTGCTCCTGAAGGTCTAGATCTTTCCTGATGCTGCTTTTGGACCAGATCATGATGACAATCACCTGTTCACATCACACTGATTATGTTAACTTATTACAACCTTTTCTTGAATGTGTTTCGGCCATTTTAATGTCACTGCTTTCTTTTTTATTTCAATTTTCAATACTGTCCCAACTTTTTCTGATTTCAATATTATAGATATTGATTCAGGTAACCCAGCTACTTACAGACACTAAATCTAAGTTCGAATGATTTCTGATTCCATTGTGGACTAAACAAATAAAACATATCTTTTGCAGCATTTCTTTTTACTCACAGACTGACTTATTTAGTGACCCTGATAAATGTGTGACCCGACCGTGTATAAAATGGGCCTGAATTACCATCTGACTTTCATAAATGTGTCTTTACACAGCGGCCCACATAAAGAAAAACATAAAAGTGCACATTTTAAAATAGAGTTATAATAACCCAAGTGATAATGAGAACACGTTTTCATCATTGCATCAATTAAATTACACAAAAAGCTGCAGTGAACTAACAGATATGTATGTGAGATGACTGTAGATTCTGTGTTTATAAGAAGCTGTCATGGTCGAGTCATTATTACACAGTAATGAGCAGTATTCGGTTTCTGTGCATGAGAATGGAGGACGACAGGAGGCTTTTGGAGAGCTCTGTGCTGAAACTGAGTTAACGTTCTGCAACAATGGAAAGCGTCGTGGAATCTAGAGATTGAAGTGACAGCGGCAGTTTCTTTAACAATGCCTCAAGTGCATAAAAGACACAATTGGATTTCATAAGTTGTAGGATGCTGATTACAAAAAAAGCTGTGAAATCTCCAGTTTCTTCTGGTACATTATATTCAGTGACAGGGGGCATTAGGAAGCTCATGATTCTCCGTGCTGTATTATTGCGGTGGAGCTGCTGCACGCTGCAGGCCTCAGCTTTGTTTTGTGATACTGTTCAGATCCCTCCAGGGAAGAAACTCATCGTTTCGTCTGCTCTCTCACAGAGCGAGGTCAGAACACAGCGCAGGGATTCGATGTCTTGCTTCAGGACAGTCTGTCGGACAGACAGTAGGTCAAATCTGCAGACTGTAGGTCACAGGACGGCAGCGGTGGAAGTAGTATTTGGATCGATTACTTCAGTAAAAGTACAAATAGCTCACTGTGAAAATCTACACTAGCTTGTTGAGAGGACAATATGAGGCAGCCTTGTATCTTTATATTTATTCAGTTGGCACAGTTTGGGTTTGGAAAACAAATATGCAGCGTTTTCTGTGCTGTTTGGGTTCCAGCATTTTCCCTATGTTTCTGGAAGACTTAGGTACATCGTTGTAGACTCAAGAAAATGTTATGTTTTCCAATAAAAATATACATTTAGTATCAGTTTGGACCATTTTTATTATCATATATTTATACAAATTTGGAAAAGCATCCAAAAAGCTTCAAAACAAAACTTGCTGCAGCGTCCTGAGGACAAACTGCAATTATTACATCTGGGAAAAGTCATTGTGGTTAGTTTTGCAATGCTTCACACATTGATTTGACAATAATTTAGTTCAAGTGGAGCCAAAAACAGCTCGGGTTGAATATCTAACTTAATAACTTTTTGTTAAAGCTGGCAAAGTTATGATTTTGATATATGTGGTGGAAATGCACATAAAAAGGCAAATCTGTTTCACGTAATGTAAAAAAAACTGTTGAGGTGATTTATTTTCAAATGAGGAAAAACTTTACTATTAACGTCCAATGTAACGTATGTGTAATATTACAGAACTTTGACACTAGGGGGCAGTATTTCAAAAAACGTTCAGAAATGGGTTCCGTGTCGTCCATGTGGTCTGTTCCATATCCTCCATCATTAGGCGATGTTTGATTATTAACTGTCTCCATTACAGCGACTGTGATTATTAAAGTGATTACTTTGTGATGATTTTATTTATATGAATAAAGTTTCATACAGTAAAAAGCACTGGAAGGAAAGTTTGTGAATTTTCTTTTACAAAATTTAGGATGATGATAACTCATTTGAAGTACTTTATATACTCTTGTTTTTTTCCACCATCATAAGGTTTAGAAGCAGCAGCCGAGTCGATCTCCACCTGAGACAAAACGATGTTAATATGAAGAGCATCGAAACTAACTCAGATGATTTTTCCCAGATCAGATGGTTGTAGTTGGCCTCAGAGGATGTTTTTACCAAGCTTTGTTTTTAGCTTTTTGGATATTGTTTATTTTTTATTGCCTGTAGCTTTTTGAAATTCTATAAAAAAAATGTAATTGAAAAACAACATTTTCTTGCAAGAAGGCTCTTAAAACCGTCACCTTTGTGCCCACGTCTTCCACAAACTTTGGAAAAACACAGATGTGAATATGACCAGGCTTTTGACTGGAAGTATTTAATATAATATAATATAATAATATATATAATATAATAATATAGAATTACAGAGTGGATAAAATGAAAACAATGTGAAAACAACTTCCTTTGAATGATTTCAAACCCCATCCAACCACTACCACCCCTGAAGAAAACCGGTTAGTGGTTTAATCTACATCAATGCATATATTCTATAAGATCATCATCTGTCCTGTGAGAACCACGTATCTGTAAAAAGTCAACTTTTCATGAGCTCAGAAAAACAGGCCTATTTTCAGCTTCGTGTCGATGCATTTCACAGAGAATCCAAGAGGGTTTTTCAAAGAGTTTATTTAACTTTTGAAACTCGACACATAAAGGAAACACTATCGTCATTTGGAGATACGTGGTTTTCACTGGACATGAAGGGGGTGAAAACCTGTAAAAGGAACTAAAGCTTCAGACAAATGTAGTAAAAAGTACAATATTTACCTCTGAGATGTAGTGGAGGAGAAGGATGAAGATGCAGAAAATGGAAACACTCAAGTAAAGTGCAAGTTGTTCCACCACTGGTTTACATTATAATCCATAGTGTCTTTTTATCAGTCGATTCTTTTTAGTGAAGTAACACCATAGACTTTACAGTCTGAATAAAACCAGAAGACTTCAGTGCTAAAATGTGCTGCCGTTTAAAACACTTTTCAAGGTTTTCCTGCAGCAGGAGACTCTGAATCCTCATTAGACCTATGCCATCAATTTCTAAATTATAATATCACCTCTGAGTTCATGTTTTATTATAGCATCTCATTTCACAACGTTTTGGTCTGAATGAGTGTAAAATAATCTACTCTCCTCCTCTTCCAATATTGAAATAAGTCTTTGAGCTGAATCCGAACAGAGAATTGAGAGATGAATAATGAATAAGTCTAGATGATCTGAGTAAAAGTTTTGTTGAAAAGTTTGATATCTGTACTCAGACAAACAGCTCAGTTCATCACAAACATTCAAACTCAACACATTTGGAGACACAGATGTAGTTTTCACTGGATAAGAAGGGGAGAAAAAACTAACCTGAAAAGAAACTAAAGCTCTCAGTAGTAAAAAAAAAAGTACAATATTTCAGTTGTTCATCAATCTGGGAATACATTGAGGTAGACGTCCAATATAGCAGAGTAAACAACAGGAAACAGTGGTGATCACAATGAATATATTCAGTACACAATAAAACCTACAGAATAATAGAAGGAAACCTGGGTAAATCGTGATAAAAACAATGGAAAGTGTTTCCATTGTACAATAAAACAAGAGAAGCATTAAGAGTAACTGAGGCAATTCAAATATAAAGCAACTGAATCAGCTAAAAGCTGAAGCTGGAAGTAAAATATAGTGAAATTAAATATTTAAATTGCCTTAGGGATAAAACAATTAAGCAAACTTAAGCTTTTCCTGCCTGCTGTTCCAGGTTGCAGCTGCACAATCAGTAAAAGTAGATTTTTTCATTTGAGTGAAAACAGCTACACCTGCATCGTCATTAAATCATCTGAGTGTCGTCTGTAGGTGGAAAAAGAAACAAGGTGATGTAAGAAGACCAGTATGGACCTCTGAATAAATCCAGCCTTTATCATGTCTTAAGGAGAGAGAGGGGCGTCTTAAAGGTAAACTAACATTTCCTGTTTGTGTTTATAAACAAATAGTTTAAGCTCCGCCTCCTCTCCGCTCAACCAACAAGGCAGAGAGAGAGACTGCATAGGAGAGTGAGCGGTGATGGCGAGAAAAAGAATAAAATTATACTTCTGAATTTGTGTCACAGCGGTTATGTTCTAAAACACACATACACCTGTCCACAACATTGCAGAACTCTATGACGGTGGTTCCCAAACTTTTTCAGCTCCAGACCCAAAAGAGAAATTTGTTGTCTCCCCGGACCCAAATCTTACAAATATACGTCATCAATTTTGTGTAACATCTACATTTTTTACCAACTCTTTCACCATTAAAACAAAATTCTAACTTTGCTGCCTAATCCACGTATTGGTGACAAGTTGGGGACAGAATGTCCAGTGTCCATCGTGGCAACATAACGTCAGCTGTCAACAATTAATTCTAACATATATACATACCAGACACTTGGGAATCGGAATCAGTATCAGAACTGAAATCCAGTTCAGAGACCTGAATTGGACCAAACTGTCATTGTTCGTGTATTGATTTAACTGGACACAAATCTGGGGAAGGAGCTGTTGTTAAAATGTAAAGTGTTCCTCTTAACTGTTAAGTTATGAGAGCTGATCACACAACACAAAACTAAAGTGATAAAGTGACCAATTCAAAACTAGCACCAAAAAAGTCAGAAGTGAACAAAACAATGACGTGACCTTCTGTTCTGATTTCCAGAAGCCCATCCTGGACCCTCCGTTCATCGAGTCCTACCAGCGGGTCTGTACGTACAACGAGACCCGTCTGGTCACGGTGAAACTGCCGAACTGCCAGCCCAACGTCGACCCCACGTACACCTACCCCGTGGCCCTGAGGTGCGACTGTGGGGTTTGTCTGACCAGTACGACTGAATGTATAACCTCTGTGTAACACGTCTATACAAACACTAAGCTGTTGTAACTTCACTGTTCACTTTCATCACTGCTCTGATGACCTTCAACATTTATTATACAAATGTATTCTTTACTGGATTTCAGTCTTTTCTACTCATGTTTTCCAATAAAGTGAAAGATTGCTCTTCTTTGGTTTGACTTTAGATATTTCTGTTGAAAATGATAGTAACAGAAAAGATGATCCAGGTTAAATTGTTTTTGGCCTTGTAAGTATTTTCTGCTTCGCTATCTGTTTGGCAATGATTGGTCTTATTAATTCAAGTGGCAAATGTAATTTGGAGTCTACTAGCTATTGTTTGACTTTGCAAAAAGGTTCCTATAATATAAGATGCAATAACAATAACAACAATCTGCCAACCAGTGATAGAATGTAGTAAAATACTCTTACTGTACAACTGTACTTAGGAACAAATGAGAGTATTTGTATTTTACTTGACCATTTTCTGCATCTTTATCCTTCTCCTCCACTACACCTCAGAGGTAAATATATTATACTTGTTATTCCACTACATTTCATCCCTTTCCCGTCCAATGAAAACCATGTATCTCCAAATGTTTGCGATAAACCGAAGGATGAAGCGTTTCCTTTATGGGTTGAGTTTCAAATCCTCATCCTCCTCCTTCTTAATAAACTCTCTAATAAACTAATAAACTCTCTCTAAATAAACTCTTTAAAAACCCTTTTGGATTCTCTGTGAAATGCATCGGCATGAAGCTGAAAACAGGCCTGTTTTTCTGAGCTCATGAAAAGTTGACTTTTTACAGATACGTGGTTCTCACAGGACAGATGATGATCTTATAGTATATGATGCATTGATGTAGATTAAACTACCAACAAAACCTAAATGTCACAAACTTTCCTCAGCATCTCTTTTTTAAAGTATGAGAAGTTTATTCATATATACAAAATCATCACTGTAAGACTTGCTGTTGCTATAATTGACACAATTAATAATCAAAGAACAATCAGTGTTTGATGCCGTCTAATGATGTGACCGCTCATTAGTGCTTAATTAACCAACTTGAGCTCTGAGGTCAAACGTCCTGCTGGTTAGTCATCAGAGCCGGAGCAGAAAAACAGGCCTCACTAAGGGTTGTTACGGGTCTGATTCCCAGAGAGAGCAGGGTTTATGTAACGCCCGACTGCTCACGTCACCGAAGAGCTGCAGGGCTGAGATCCAGAGGGAAACACAAAACACTGCTCCTCATTCGGCCTCTGTCTGGATCCGTTCACACTCCATGCTTCTCTCTAAAATCCTGCAAGAATCTGTTTTTCTGATGCTGTCGACATCATTAGGGCTCAATGTTTCCAGTCTCTGTATATTGAAAGTGTTGACGGGACCCAAAATGGGTCACAGAGCTGTTTTTACTGGGTCAGAGTAAAATATATAGTGATAATATGATACGTGTTATAGAGTTTTGCGATGGTGTGGGTGGGTGTATGTGTGTTTTAGAACATAACCGCTGTGAAAAAATCTGAAAATAACGGGTTTTTTTTCTATTTCACAGCTTCTTTTCTCGCCGTCGCCACTCGCTCTCCCATTCAGTCTATCGCTCACACGACCACCCGTCTCTCCGCCTGGTTCGCTGAGCGGAGAGGGGGCGGAGTTTAAACGGTTCATTTATGACACGCTGTACCTTTAAAATAAATGTGTACTCTTCTGTACAAGATGAAAATAATGAACCATGAGTAGGTTGTAATTAAGTGTCAGATGCTGCAAAAAATTAAGAAGTGGGTCATGTTCAGCTGTTCTGCTAAAAACCTAATACTCTGTCACACATTAACACACTCACACAGACTCTTCTAGCTTCACATAGACCAGGTTTGTTGTTCTCAACTCACCTAAAACCTCCTGGTTCAGGTCTGCATCTTGTTTTTCTCTGTCACTATGGCAACAATCAGACCGCAGGCAAAGATATGCAAATATCTGGAATATCTGTATTTCTTTATTTCTATTATACTGATTTAATTTAGCTGGAGTGAGACAGGTTCACATTAGCCATTTATACTGTATGAGTCTCAGTCGAGTATTGACTGTTTGATTATAGATCTTTATGGACTGACTCCCAGTCTTCTAATGATATGTCTGCTTCTCGCATTCACTTTATAATGAGAATTCTCAGGTGAATTTGACATTGATAAATTGCACAACTCTTGAGCTTTTAGAGAAAATCCATGACACGAACTGGGAAAAGTTCTGAATTCTGGTCCAGTTTGCATGAAACGAACCCTCTACTTGACTCTTATTTCAGAAATCTCTACGTGAATCAGCTCTTTTCTCTATTTTCCATCCAAACACACATCTTTCAGTGCATTAGTTACTGAATGAAGGACAACTCTCTAACCACTAGGTCACCTGAATGACACTAATGAGGATGTCTTTTCATCATGACTGACACTATGGAAATCAGTGCAAAGATAATCATTAGATGCTATTGACTCTTGTCCATTTTTAGAAACCAAACCAGCTCTCAGATGTACCGTTACGATGACTTCACTGGACTGAGCTTCTACAGAACAGAACTATATCTTTAAAAGCCTTTGTTTCATTGACTTTAGACTCGGTTTAGATGCTGAAAATTCAACTAGCCATTTACTGTGAATGTAAAATGTAAAACCCTAACCCTAGAGAAACTTCAGACTGGATATAGGACAGTTAATAGAGATCCTGTGTTGTGCTGAGTGAGTTTAATCTTCATCAGATTTAAGATTTAGTGAATAAAGTTCAGAGTTTGTGTTATATTCGTATATTCGTTAACTACAAAGAAGAAAAGTCAAACCTACTGGAGACGTAACAAGGTCTTTAAAGGACCTACAGTCCTGCCTGTAGGGGCAGTAACTACTGTAATGATTTAACCACAGAAGAAGAAAACAGAGCAGAGTGTAGTCATGAGTAAATGTCTGTTCATCATCATCACACTTCTCTACAGACGTAACACATGGATTATGTTGTTATATTTAGGATTAAATCAACATCTGCATCAGGGATTTAATTTATGACGTTTGCTGCTTCCTGTTTTGTGCTTTAGAGAGACAGCTATTGATTGCCAACTGTTAAGACTAAAAACTTAATATTAAATATTAAACAGGTTTGATTTTGTCTGAATGTCAGGACAGAAAAAAGACAGATTTCAGGCAGATTTCAGACTCCATCAAAACTCTCATGATTTTATTCCGACAGTGAAAACTTGTCTGGTGTAACCCTAACCCTAACTGTTGCAGATCTAAACACAGGAAATGTTGAATCTGTATTATTAAGTGAAACTGAATCCACTTCCATCCCAGAGGACGACTGCTGGAACTAAAAAGAGAAACGGCATCAGCAAACAGCAGCCTGTGAGCGCTGAAGAGGCTTTTAAGGGCGAACAGAGAATGGAGAGGTTAAAAGGAGAACTAGAGGAGGAGAGGTTGGCTGTCTGGGCTGTTGGCTCTCCAGGGACCTCCGTTATCCTCAACAACCCTGACAGGAGAGTCGCTGTAACGACCCCCGCCATCCTAATCACTCCTGACATTACCACTTCCTCCTTCAGCTGGAGGGGGCAGCATGAGGAAGAGGAGGAGGAGGAGGAGGAGGAGGAGGAGGAACCATCGACACAGGCTCCTAACCTGAGGTCTATAACCTCCACTGGGAGCAACAGACACCTTTCATTCACAGTACATTTAGCCGTCCCTCCTGACAAAAGGAGTCACTGAGGAGTCAAAAGGATGAGGATGCAAGAATGTCTACTTTCTATCTGGAGCTCTAACAGTAGCCTATAATAATGAGAAAATACCAGCCTGTATTACTTCAATATCCTCAGATTATTACCCCTTTAATGTCACCATATTACCACTTTTAAACCCGATATTGCACTGATAAAACCATTTTATCAGTTGTCATATTCTTAACAAAACATTAAAATGTTAGTTTTGCCTTGTTGCCACCTTCACATGTGTTTCCTCTTTATTAGCCTGTGGCTGAGTTCAGACGAGTTTTAACATTTTTATTACACAAAAACAGTAGGGTGCCACAGAACGTTAAAGGCAGCATCCTCTTCCTCTGCAATGTAGCTCGTCCATGTCTTCCATTTTTTTAAAGTCTGTGTCTCTGGATCTCAATGAGAAGGTCATCTTTTCCAGAATAAATTTTACTTTATCCATCCATTGCATAAGGCTGGGAGGTTCAGGGTTCCACCAGTTCTTGGTACTGGCAGTAAACTCAGTTTTATACAAATACCATTCTCTTTAGTAAACACATCCTCTCTTATTACACCAAGATACAGGAGCGTAACATGATCTTTTTTAAAACTAGACATGATTGGAATCTGACAGTGTGAACAGTACAAAGCACATGGAATCTGATCTTGTCAATTCTGATCTGGGTCCACTTCCATACGTGGTCCTTAGTCAGAAACACACCTGATTATTTTACAACTAGGACCTCAGTGTGAACAGTCAGAACAGAATTTATGTGAGTTTTACGTTTAGGACCGTCTAGATTTAATAAAGTTGTTCTTTACTACAAGTACTGCTGGAGTTGTTGACCTGCTACAAGCTTTTTTCCTTCTCCTGCATCTTGGAAGTAGGTGAAGTTGTGCCCGAACCTTCCATCACACTGGAATCTGATACTGGCCACTTTTTAAAAAAACAGCAGTAAATGTGAATTGAGCACTGAAGCTGCAGTGTGAGCATAACCTTTGACCCTGGATCTTGTGACGTAGGCTCTCGATTAGCTCTGCCTGAGTGGTTACTTGCTAACTTTTGTTTTGTTCTGGCTAAAAAGTTTGTTAAATCTGTCAAAATGTGATGGAAAAGGGACGAGACAGAGATGGACAAAGAGAAAGAAAAGGGCCCCTACCGTGAGAAATTCAAATGTGGACGTTCTATAAACGATACACAACATATATTTAGACTTGGAGGCCGACTGGATTACAGACCACGCTGCTGCAGGAAATGACTTTCAAAGACAACATGATCATAAACAGCCTCAAAGGATTTGTAACTTTTAAATACACGCAAAGTGCACAAACTGAACCAAGATAGTTTACAATCAGGGTTTCCGTTTTTACCTGGTAAAGCTTATTATAAAAACAATAAATTCAAAACTTGCTGGCTATAAAATCCAATTACAATGAAGCTAAAATCCCTGCACAGCTGCTGTTAGGAATGTGTATGTTTATTTTGTCAGAAAAATGTTGTAAAATAAAGATTCTAGGAGTGTCGATTATTTGGATGAATCCACCTCCTTCTGCCGTTCCACATTTTGCGCCTCAGCCACTGCTGTACGTCTATGTCACCATTAACCTCGCTGATAAACTACGAGCTGAGATTAGAGGCTGTTTTACGTGTTTTTTTCAGCCGGGCTTTAGGGGTGACTCCCCCCCTGCGCTGCCTCAGAAACAGGCTGACAGGTGCCGACTGGGTTATGAATTATACAGGTGAAGCTACGCTGGATCTGTGAGGACGATGGAGCTTCAATGAAGAGCAGCTCGACTGGGGGAGATTTCTCCAGGGAAACGCTCGGCCTGAGATCGTTATCACCTTTATTACCATTGACATGTAATATGACGGGGCGGCGTGGGCGGAGGCTGATTGATGAACTTGCTTTCAGAGTTGTGCACACAGCATTTTTCAGCTGTGAAATCATGAAAGGAATCATGGGAAGCAGCCTTTTATCAGTTACCAAGTTGATTTTGAACAACGGAGGAAAGGGAGCTGCTTCTATTTGAGTGTAACTTTTAGCTAGTCTGAGAAAAAAATATACGTTTTCATCCACTAAACACACAGTGTATGGTTTGAACTTAATGTAAAACTACTCCTGGTATAAAAAGGCAACTCAACTCAGGCATAGAAGAGCATCAGAAGAAGACGAGAAAACACAACAGTAAAGTCAAATAAAGTGAAATAAAATGAACTGAAAGGGTGGCGTTGACATGTCTCCAGTTCGGAGAAGCAGACAGGAGCATTGACACAGAAGATAAACCATGTACTGCTGTGGACGGAGGCAGCAGCAGAACGAACGAACGAACGAACGAACGAACGAACGAACGAACGAACGAACGAACGAACGAACGAACGAACGAACGAAC
>JAPQRN010001744.1:0-11321 GCA_037367275.1 Coranthus polyacanthus | reverse complement strand
GTTGTCAATTTGAGTCACTAATAAATACAGCCATATTTCTAGATAGGAGAGCAGCGCCATCAAAGGTGGGATGGATGTCATCTCTCCTAATAAGACCAGGCTTTCCCCAAAAGGATTTCCAATTGTCAATGAAGCCCACGTCGTTTTCTGGACACCACTCAGACAGCCAGCGGTTGAAGGATGACATGTGGCTAAATATGTCTAGCAGGCTGAGCTAACAGTTAGGCTATATGCTAAGCTATCAACTAGGTTAGCGGACAAAGGTTCGGTGAAATTTAGTGTAGCTCGATGTTTCAAATTTAGAACATAGAAGCTGGAGTAGCGTAAATAGATACTACAACTCTCGACTTGATGCTAGACAGAATCAAATTATAGTTTGTTAAGTGCAGCAGAGCTATGACACAGGTCTGTACATCAGCAACAGGTAGGCCAACAACACACTCACCTCGGAAACAGGAACCCGGAACAGGAAACATCAGGAAAACACAGTGTAACATGAGTCGTTGCCATAACAATGTCTATGAAAAAGACGTGGGAGAATATTGAAAGATGGATTTCAAGTATTTCTGATTGTAAAATTGTATTTTCCCCAATGATTTTTGTCTTTCAAAATGTTGAGAAAATAAGATACCCAAGTGGATGGCAAATTATCTTTCCTCAATAATGTATAATAAGACCACCTAATGGATTTTTTTCAACAGAATTTACCACTTCTACAAAAAGAGAGTATATGCTTGACCAAAATGTTGAATAAAATTCTGTTGGAAGGCCATCCATTCCTGGGGTTTTTTCTTAATGGACACTTTAATAGCAGATTCAATTTCAGTACAGGTAAAGTCTAAATAAATTATCTGGTTATTTATCTCGACTAAATCCTTTGTTTTATTTTTTAGAGAAATTGGTTGTCTTTTCAGAACCCTTTTCGCTAATGAGGTTACATTTTGTCCTGCGAATTCCCAGCAAGCAATGTTTTTCCAAGACTGTTTTTTTGTTGTTGTTGTTGATGTTGTTGAGGCAGCCCTTCACAATTTCAACTGGCCAAAAAAATCCAGAGTTCACAAATGGTTAATATAATGTTCATGCCACGCCTTGCCTAAACCAAATGGAGTATTTCCAGTTAAGTGAGAATGTGCTTGTCACGGAAAGAATCAGAAGCAGTGTATTAGCCAAGTATGCAAGCATATGAAGCATGTATCTTGGCCTCTGCCTCACAAAAAAATAAAAACAAGAACCATAACAATTACATTACACAAAGTTTGAGGTGAAATAGCGACTGAACTATGGACAAAGTGAGACCTCTGACATATATAGTGCCTGTCAAAAGTTTGGAAACACCTAGTCTTGACGTTTTTGAGAGACACATGCATGTTCCTATTGTTAATATATATACAACATGTATATTAACAATACATGATATACAACATGTATATTAACAATGAAGATTTATTTTTACCAAATAAATATACAGATATTACAGATATTTGTACAAAAACTTAATAAACAGTTAAGCTTTATTTTCATCTAAAAATCGTCCCCTAGCAGCTATAACAGTTTTATTCACTCTGTATCTGGATGGTTAGTTTCTCCAAACATTCAGCTGAAATACTTTGCCATAGCTTTTGTAAAACTTGCGAAGGTGTTCTTGGTTAGTTGCATATTTCTTTCTGACCTTGCAATCCAGTTCGTCCTAGAGCAGTTCAGTAGGATTTAGGTCAGGTGCCTGGGCAGGCCATTCAGTGACACTCCAGCTGACTGTCAGTATCTTATTATAAGGTGAACTTGGTGTTGAAGTATAGAACGGTAGCCATTCCTTATATACGGCACCTGTATCAATGCTGAACCAACTGTTTTTCATTGTTTTTCACACATCAATGCACTCAGTCAGTCACTTTAACCTACATGCATAGAATGAGTTAGCATCTTCTCCAAACCTGTTGAAAACAGAAACTTGTTAGGTGGAACTTGAATGTCATCCAAAATCTACTGTTATTGCCTGAGGTGACAGTTTGATAAATAAGCTTTTCATTACCATATTTGTACACAGATGTTATACTTTTTGTTATCTAGTAGTCTGCCACCTTTACAGCACTACTACTGGCCTACTGTCCACAAGTCCCAGCTTGCACGTCTGTTGCTACCTCACAGGCTGATTCAGCATTTTTCTTCAGTGAGTGAGTGCAAGCAACATGTCTTTTCTGCTTGACATAGAAACTTTTGTTGCAAATTGAAAGAAACACATCTGCCATTACTTTGCTTGTCAAGGAACATTGAAACAGTTGAATAATGCACCCGCACTTAAAAAAGCCCTTACAAGTTTGAAAGAACTTCCTAATCCTTAATCTCCTCTCACTTATTCTGCGATCCTACCTTCTCTGTGATACATGATTAATGGACAGTATAGGTCTAACCTGAATCTTACATCTGTTTACTGTGGCTTTGAGTGTTGGTTTTAGCCTTATTTAACAATCCAGTGTGTTACATTTATGACAGATTTTTTTGCTTTTTTTAATTTAAGGCCCACTTCTCATTGTAAACAAAAATGGATGACAAGAAATAAAATGTGACAAAAAAGGAGAAAAAATTAGCTGTAAATATCGTATGTCTTGTGGCACAGTCAGCTTTAATGTCCAAAATGTATATTCTGCTTATCACTGTCAGCCATCATGAATCTGATTATTACTAATAAATTACCAATAAATTAAAACAATTTAATCTAACCACTGCTTCCACTACCCACTAAATGGTGCACTAGTGGGCCACAGCACACTGGTTGAAACTGGCTAATATAGGAGGATATAATTGTAAAAATTGAATATAATATTCTGAATTATTATGTGGATCACCTCCATGAAGTCCATATGTTTCTACAGTAGCTCAGAACGGAATTTGTGTTATTCTTTTCCCGTTTATGGTGGGTAGCATCCATCGTTGAAGTAACCGTCTCGAAGATTCCAGTTTTGTTAATTTTGGTGGCACCTAGTGGCAGTAATTTGTAATGGCAGGTTTGTTTTTGAACTGCACTTCCTAGATTTCCATACTGTCGCATATGTGACGTCATCGGTCAGCTGGCCACTAATTGTGGATGCTTCAGCTACGGGCAACCCAATAATGCCGGAGGAGTAAACTCAAGTTATAATTTTCAAAAAACTAATGTTGTTGCATCACAGAAGTTTTAAATTTTTTTTCAAGCGAGAATATAATTGTTTAGACTTCATATTAGTGGTCAATTTATCAAGATACAGCCGTCTTGAAAATGTATTCTGACGTTTTCAGAGATTTCCTGCTAGTGGCTGTCATTAGTGGCTACTGGGAGAGGCAGTAAACCTCCTTTAGAAATATGCCGTTGTCTCTGACTTATCTGTAGTAGTTAAACGTGATATATCTTATTTTGGATATATCTAAAGGGCAATCTTTGGTCTCAGTCTAAATTATGATTTGTTTTCTATAATTTGTTCATGGGCAGATCAGTTTGGCTGAAGGTAAAGTTGAGGTTGTAACATTGTACATTTATTTAAATTTAACGTTGTACTCAGGTGCTGGCTTTGCATTCCCTACTGACCCAACAAAAGCAGTATTATGCAGTAGTTGTAAGTTTTCTTTCTCCAAGTGAGAACAGACTAAATAAAGCTGGAAACACCCCTCAGTAACCCAGTACCAAAAGCGCTACAAGGGGGCACTAGTGAGCAACACATGGAGTAAGACGCCTTTCCAAGGGCTCCTGCAGAATCATTAATATATCCATTTAAAAATACCATTTTCGTTAGAAGAACTAGTCTAAACCATAACTAAGACTACCCAAAACCCATGAGAGCCAAACCAAGTGCCCTGCACGAAGTCGAATGGATAAAAAACTGGATAAGTTCAAATACACAGCTAGTGGTCAGGATCCCAAGGCAGAACCAACCCACTCCAGCTAGCCTGGACAAACGCTCGCCGACTGAAAGTTCTGAAAGTGTAGTCATGACTGCTGAAAACAAAAGAGCCGACATTCTCAAAACTGTGAGGGGAGAAATATCAAAAATCATCAGAGAGGAACATAAAAGTGCCCTGGCGGATGACTTCAATCCTCTCAAATCCAAGCTGCGAGGTGTGCGTTCAGAAATTGCTAACACCTCAGCATCAGGTCTGAAATAAATCAAATGAAGGCTGTATGTGTTGTGGCACAGTCAGCTTTAATGTCCAAAATATATATTCTGCTTATCACTGGCAGCCATCATGAATCTGATTATTACCAATAAATTAATACAATTTAATTTAACCACCGCTTCCATTACCCACTAGATGGTGCACTAGTGGGCCACAAATCCGAGTTACGAGCTGTGCGTTTGAAAATTGCTAACACCTCAACAGCTATCAGGTCTGAAATAAATCCAATGAAGGCGGACATTTAAGACGTGACAGGAGGACTATCGACGTGGTTGGATGAGGTGGCCTCGCTGCAAACTACAGTAACCAGCCTTCAAAGCCAGGTCGTAACCTTAAGAGACAGGTGTGAGGATATGGAGGGACAAATGAGACAGGGAAACATCAGGATTGTTGGTGTTGATGAGCACTCGAACTCCAGCATGCCTTAATCTGTGTCCAAAATGCTTAAAGAAGCGCTGCAGCTGGACCGAGAGATAAAGATTGACTGTTTGCATTGTTTGCTGGATACCAGAGGACCGGGAGAGGCCACGAGTGATAATCACTAAACTTCACCCTGACGGAGATGCGGATGAAATCCTCAGGAGAGCATGGGACAGAGCCCTGCTGATGTACATGTACAAATGGATCGCGATATTCCCTGACTACACTTCCAGCATTGCCAGAGCCAGGGCTGCATTCACAGACATACGAAAGGAGCTTCGAGGACAGAACGGACTCTGTTACGGCTTGTTTTATTCAGCCAGACTCTGGATCACTTTTAACAACCAGAACAAAGAGTTTGTGGATCCGAAAAAAGCCATGGAATACGTCCAGAAGCTACGCACAGAGCCTGGAGACTGAAAACCCCGCCAATCCACGACAGGACTGAACGATTGTTTTCCTGAGTAACATGAGTAACCCAAACAACTCCTGTTTAGGTATCAACTTTGTAATGTAAGGCTGTTCGATTTTATGCTAGTTCTGCAGGAACCTGTGTGAGTATCTCCTTGCACACTTTTAGACAGTCTGTATCATCTGAGACTGTTTTCCTGCCACTTGTTTTGTGGCCAGGGACTAGGTCCACCATTCCTCTTTAACTAATGCTAGCTAATGTTAGTGTTAATTTTTTTCTTTTGCTAGTTCTGGTCCCTCTGTTCCCCAGGGACCCGGCATCAAATACTAGTACAAGAAGGTTATTGTTCTTTTCCTCTATCTGGACTGATACTGACTATACTGAGATAGAAAAGTCAGTTTGCAGCTGTATTAATAACCTACATTCACTTCACTTACTTTGGTTTAATGTCCACTTCTTAGAATGTACACTATCATAACACATATGCGATGTATACGGATTGCCTGCCTCTGCTTCCCATCTCCCCCCTGGAGTTTTCGGTGCTGGTGGATTGGTCCACGAACTCTCCTCTTTAATTAATGAGTACACTAAAAATGATAAGCTATAATGTTAAAGGTCTTCACAGTCCTGTCAAAAGAAAGAAAATTATGCTCCAACTGAAACAAGCCACCTGTCAGATAGCTTTCCTACAGGAAACCCACTTCCAGATGTGGAACATGAAAAGCTGAAAAAGTCATGGGCAAATAAAGTATACTATTCCTCTCACCAATCCGGAAGGAAAAAGGGGGTATCCATACTCATACAAAAACATCTGCACACAAAGACACTGAGGGCAGGTACATCTTAGTTAATGGGTTGATTGATGGTACAGAAGTATCCCTCATTAATGTATATGCATCAAATGAAGATGGCCCTGGCTTCATCTGAATGCTATTTAATTGAAGTTTTTACAATATAGCACTGGACTTATTTTAATGGGAGGCGATTTTAGCTGTGTAATGTCAAATATGTGACCGGCAACCCTCCTCTAAAGCTGCCCTTTCTCAAATGAGTAAAATGCTCAAATATCAATGCATGGAGGCTGGTCTTGTTTATCTATGGAGGAGCAGATTCCCTGGAAGTAGAGATTTCACATTATACTCAAGCAGACATGAGTCATACTCAAGAATCAATTACTTCTTTACTTCTAAGAAAGACCAACATAGAATATCTGATAGCAAAATACTGCTTATTACATTATCTGATCATGCACCTATAGAATTAAACTCCTTCATCAAAACAGAGCTCGAGCATTACATAGACACTAACAATTCACCGGAAACATCTCCCCTTATCCTATGGGACTATGCCAAAGCATTCCTTAGAGGCCGCATGATTTAATTTACATGCGCTAGGAAAAGGCAGAAGGAAGCTAAACAGCGTGAATTGGAAAATAAAATAAAAGAATTAGAATACAATCATAAGCAGTCTGCATCTACCATCTTATTAAAAAAATTCCAAGTGACATGTAGACAACTTGATAGCTTACTATCTGATAAGATTGAGGGAAATTTAAGATTTACCAACCAAAAATACTACGAGCATGGCAACAGGGCAAGCAGATTACTAGCTTTCCAATTAAGAAAACAAAAAACATCTAATATAGTGCAAAAAATTAAATCGCAAAGTACCTTCGCCACAAAACCAGATAAAATAGCAGAATCCTTCGCACTTTTTTACAAATCCCTATATAAAAACACAGACACCTGCACTGATGATAAAAAACTTGCAAACTTTAAAAAAAAATACATAAAACTGCCAGAACTGTCAGAAACAACAGCTAGGAAACTAGATAAACCAATTGAAGAATGGGAGGTTCAGCAGGTGATCTCAACACTAAGAAATAATAAAAGCCCTTGGGCCAGATGGCTATATTAATGAATTCTATAAGACTTTTAGTTACTGTCCCCCCTATTGTTAAAAGCATACCACCATGCACTGTATTCTAAAACCGTGGCACCGTCCTGGACAGATGCAACCATTGTGGTAATACACAAAGAAGGCAAAGACCCAACTGAATGTCAGTCCTATAGACCAATATCACTGCTAAATGGAGATGTGCGAATATTCATACTCAAATTATTCATCCTGACCAAATGGGATTTATTACTGGAAGATACTATGGGGATAATCTACGACGCTTGCTGAATATAATATCGCATCAAAAAGATAAGGAATCAGAGTCAATGATTTTATCCTTCCCTCCTCAAAAAGCATTAAATGAATGAATGAATGCTTTATTTCAGTTTTAAAACAAAATAAAATCGTATTTTTACAACAGAATTTATCAGACAGCCGCAACTGGAAAAAAGGAATAGGCTCAAGGATAGGCAAAAATAAGCCTATCCTGTAACATCATGGGAGTAATTCACAATAAAACACCAGCAATAATACATCGTTACAAAACACATGATAGCTTAAACTGAAAAATCAAATTCAATCAAATTTCATTGTAACCTTTGATAATTTTAGATTTTAAAGTCTTCTTGAAAACTAACATATAATTACACATCTTTATTTCCTCATTTAGTCCATTCCATAATTTTACACCCAAAACTGACACACATCTGTACTTATTAGTTCTGACTTTATGAGTTTCAAACATTAGCAACCCCCTTAAATTATAAATCCCCTGCCTTAGCTTAAACATTTTTGAATACAAATAGGAATTTTCTTATTTCTCACTCGAAACATAATTTCTAACATTTTTGAATATACAATATCCAGAAATTTTAATGTGTGTGATCTTTATAAAAAGCTGGTTTGTAGGTCTGCAGTTTAATTATTGGATCGAGGTTAGTTTTATATGCATTTACCCAAATTTCAGCACAGTATGTCATGTAAGACATCACTGGTGAAAAGTACAGCAAATGAAGGCAGTTCTTGTTCAGTAAATCTTTTGTTTTGTAAAGAATAGAAATAGACTCGTTTCTGTTTTACATGTTTTATGTGAGGCTTCCAACAAACTTTATCATCTATTTTTACTCCCAAAACTTATCTCCATTTTTATAGATTGGGATCACTTTGGCTTTTTTCATCTTATCTGGAAGAATACCAGTTTGAAAAGATTTCTTACAGATATATGTTAATGGCTCAAGGACACAAAAAATAACCTCTTTTATAAGTGACATATTTAGATCATTATAATACGATTTTTTGCTCTTAAATTCTTTTACTACCTCTAAAATATCACTTTCACAAAGTCCCCCAAGAAACATTGTGCTACATTTATTGAAAGTTAAATTAAATCTGAAATGAATCTCTTTTGCTAAACTAGGACCCACATTGACAAAATAATCATTGAACTCATTAACCATGCTCTTAATATCCTCAGTCACTGAATTGTCACCTTTAACAATGTTTGTTGGAAAACGCCTGTCATTATGATTTTTTATCACTTTATTCAATACACTCCAAGTAGCCTTAATATTCTTTTTATATTTTCAAAACAGTTGTTCATAATGCATCTTCTTATGACATTGCATAAGAGATGTCAGTCTGTTTCTATATTTTTTATAATTTTCCTTTCCTTTTCCTTCGTTCGATGCTTTAAAAATTCCATATATAGGTTGTTTTTCATTTTATAAGCCTTCTCCAGTCCCTTTGTTAACCATGATTTTCTCCTCTTTTTAGAATTTTGTGTAAACTTTTTCACTGGACAATATCTATCATAAAGTGTGAAAAATGTATAAAAAAATGCATTGTAAGCATTATTAGTATCCTGCAATTGCTTCTGGTGTTTGCACTCTACATTTTCTCTGGAAAATTGAGCTCATTATTCCTTTCAAGAACTGCAAAAACAGGCAAATGATCACTTACATCTGTCACCAACAGTCCACTATTTATCTTCCCATCAGTTATATTTACAAAAATATTATCAATCAAAGTAGCACTGTCCTTAGTTATCCTGCTGCGTTTTAAGATCAATGGATTAAAACCAAAACTAAACATAGTATCAATAAATTCAGCAGTTTTCTTATGATCATTTGACTTTAGTAGATCAATGTTAAAGTCACCACAAACAAAAGCCACCTTATTGTTATGTTTTTCAAGTATTTCCAAAATCCTTGTGTTAAAATGATCAATGCAGGATCCTGGTGTGCGATAAATGCTGGTAATTTGTTTTTGGCTCTTTCCACCTGAATTTCAGTGGTCAAACTTTCCATCAGATTATCAATTACAGCTGTCATATTGTTGATAACTTTACATTTGAAACCCAAAACTCCAAATATAGCAACACCCCCTCCCATTCTGTTCACTCTATTTTGCCAAAACATTTCGTATCCCTCTAGTCCATCCCCCAGCTCTTTATTATTACTCAACCATATCTCTGAAATTGCTACAACAGTAAACTTTTCTTGGAACTGTTTAAGATAGTCTTTAATTTTGGCAAAATTACTGTAAAGATTCCTGCTGTTAAAGTGGATCAATGAAAAACCTTCATTTTAGTATTTAACTCTTCCTCAGAATAATATTCACAGGTCATATTAACATTCTGATAGAAGTGGATGTCTGGATCAATGCCATTATCTATCTCATAAGACCTGTGATCTTGAAAATCAAAAGATTTTAACTTTGTGTGTTCACACATTGTCATGCCCAAGTATTATTTCCCACATGTATCGCACTGATCACATCACACAAATAAACAAAAAAGAATGGCATTTCTCCAGTAATTCATCATTTTTCATTTATATCTCTCAAAATCCTTGATATCTCTGACAGCAATGACTTTGGCCTGTTCTAGTGTACCATTGAGTCTTTTCCTTCTTCAGGAGTCTTGCCAGCCGTGCGATTTCAGCATTTCTCTTCGTGAGATGCTCGTTTATATATTCCTGTTCCCTTCAGTTTCTTTGCAAGCTTTAACACCTCAATTTTATGTTTTCTGTTCACAAATGTGATTATGATGGTTGCCGTATTGTTTTGTTTTTGTGGGATAGTGTGACATGCAGCTATATTTTACTATCCAAGGAGATGTCTTTATCATTGAAAAATTTTGTGACTTGCTGCTCAAGTAAGAGTTTTTCACCTTTTGGTGCATCCTCCCCCTCCTTTGTCTAGAGCTCAGATATCACTAGGTCTTCCATTCTTGTATACTGTTCCAGATCTTCTACTCTTCTCTCCAGCTTTTCAATCTTCCATTCTTTTTCTTTTATCACAGCCTTCAGTTGTCTAACTTCATCAATTAAATCCAGTAGGCCCACCTGTTGTTTTACCACCTTGCTCAGCTCCTCTGACATGAAGTTAAGGGACTTTTTAACTTCTTCCATATCTTCTGCTAACTTTTTAGTTGCCATGTTCTTTTTTCATCAATAGAAGTTCTTAGAAAAGTTCAGTTCAGTAAAAACAGAAGACTTTGAGGTTCCAGTGATGTTGACTGCAGAGCACATGTCATGAAACACGCCAAAAACTTCAAAAATAGCAAAAAAAATAACCCTGCGAACTGGATTAAAACTTCTTTGTGAAGTTAAGAAATTTCATTAATCTCTTGAATGTTGTGTTATTTCCATGATATTCAATAGATTGTTAGAGCTAATCAGCACAGAGCTTCCAACCAGCAGCCATCTTGAGATGTGATGCATGAGAGAGATGCATTTGATCGTGTGTCCTGGCAATTTTTATTTCAAACCTTAAAACACTTTGGATTCGGCCCTAACTTTATATATTGGATACAAACTCTCTACTCAAACTTAAAGTCAACATATGGCTACATATCACAGAGATTCAAAATTGGAATGCGGCAGCAGGCAGGGTTGCTCTCTATCACCACTGCTATTCGCCATCCGCATTGAACCATTAGCCCAACTCATCAGGGATAATATTAATATTAAAGGAATTATGATAAATAATGAGGAACATAAATTATCACTTTATGCAGATGATGTATTACTATACCTAACAACAGAACTGGCTTCAACAGTACCACATCTTAAGACCTTAATCAGTCAGTTTGGATACTACTCAGGATATAAGGTAAATATAGACAAAACAGAGGCTATGGACATCAATGGAAAGATACCCCAAATTGTAAAACTTCAGATTGGGTTTAAATGACTGAGAGAAGGTAATAAATATATTGGTATATCAATTCCCTTATCCCTACAGGACCTGTATGATGCTAATTATAACCTTTGAATTTACATTGCCGGACTGCGCAGTACAGGGAAACAAACTACAATACTCTAGATGTCTATCTGATAAAGCAATTTCCAAATTTAAGGAAATGGTTCCTTTATCATTTACGTCTATGCCATATGCCAATACAATGTTGGACAGTTTTTTAAACCTTAACTTTACAGCATCA
>JAPQRN010001741.1:0-11327 GCA_037367275.1 Coranthus polyacanthus | reverse complement strand
GGGCAGTTCATCATTTATTTTTATGTGCTTTCATCTTTAGGAGGCCTCTCATGCTAACGAGGCCTTTTCATTTTTATTTCATCTTTAGGAGGCCTCTCATGCTAACGAGGCCTTTTCATTTTTTATGTCTCCAGTATCTCGCATTTACAGAATTGGCAGAACGCCTTCGAATTTTCTCCCACCTGAGGTCAGATCCAGTCTTTTAATGCAGTCTCTTTCTCCCACTCTTTATTGTATTTTTTGCCATATTTACACAACTTTTACCGCTTATTGTCACTCTCTTCTTCTTCTTCTTGTGGTTTTCCGGCAGGCTGTACGCCAAATGACGTATTGCTGCCTTTCCCCGGAGAGTAAGGGTTACTACATCGCTAGATCACACACTACTATGTAGTCCCATTGTCACTCTCTGACATACTCTCAGGCATTATTGTGCATGTTTGTTAGTGTGGGTGGGGCGGTAACCAAGAATCGGGGGAGTGGATGAGTCCTGGAAAAGGACAAACTAACGTGTTTCGCTTTATTGTGGAGAACTGGGAGAAAATCAGGAGGGGTTCATACAAGCAGCAAAGCAAGCCCACATAAGCAAATACACTTTAGAAAACAAGCCCAAAAACCCGCAACCCGCGACTAATGAGATTTGCAAGCGACTTTACAGAAAAACAAGCCCAAGGTCACTTATAATAAGTGGACATGGCAACTGGTAGTAATAACCATGCCGTCTTTTAACACAGAGGACTCTATTTTACTCCAAAAGGCACATAAAAAGATCACTGACCTTAAGGAGGACATACGACGGCTCTCCATAGAACTGGAAAAGCTCAATGCTACCATCCAGAAGACAGTTGTGTGGGATCCTGCCACTTGTCCACGGCCTTCCTCCTGCTTGGCCATCAGCCGTCTTGGTCGGAGTTGGTGGTCCGCGGTTGCAGCACTTGGACTGGGCTGCCTTGCCTCCTGGACTAAGCCTCTCCAATTACTACATGCGACTGTCTGCCGATGCTCTGATCCACCCGGCTGATGCTCCAGTCCATCAGGCTGATGCTCCGATCCACCAGGCTGATGTTCCTGCCGCTGCGGCTCTGGCTGTTCCTCACCTGGATCTCCCTGCGACTACGGCCCCAACTGCAGCAGCTTCTTCGTCAGTGGTGGCTAACAGCGTGCCATAGACTCCTGATGGAGGCTGTGATGAGACACTCAGGAAGTCTTCCCTGCTCCACTCCCCTCTCTGTCACCATCTCACAACAACACCAGCCTGCATGGTCCTCTCCTCATGCTCAACCACCACCTTCTCCTCATCCTCTCTTCTCTCCAACCACATTAATAGTTGGAGACTCCATCACCAGAAACATCCGCTTCTTTAACGCCGACACATTCACCTCACCTTCCCGGAGCCACAGTACTGGTGATCCTGGGTAAGCTCCCAGGGCTACTGCGCTCACTCCGACCCTCCATCCACCAGGTGATAGTGCATGTGGTTTCCAATGATACAGCCTTTCAGCAGTCTGAGCTGACAAAGGATTTTAATGAGCTTTTAAACTTTTTAACTAACTGTGGGGAGTCTGTTTTTATTTCCGGCCCCATCCCCACACTGGGCCGTGGTGTGGGTCACTTCAGCAGAATCCTAGGCCGCAATACATTTCTTAATTCTGCTTGCAGAGCCCACAATATATCCTGCGGCATGCCGTGCAGTCCTCTCCATGTGACTGACTGTTTACATGCTATCCACAATCCCGAGAACATCCTCAGTCTCCACTGATCCCGGCTACAAGCACCTGCACCCCCCACCATTCTCCCCAGACATCTGTTTCCGGCATTTGCTCAGCCCACTGATCAATATCATTGACACCCATTCCCGGCTCCCAGCACTGATGTTCGGATTACCCTCACCAGTGCCCCCTTGTGGAATGATCTTTTACCAGTAGACACCTATTGTCCTACACCAACTAATATCCCAATCAGAATCACTAACCTGCGCTCACGCCCCTGTTATGGTCGGGGGCTCCGTGGTGTTAGTGTTGCATTCAATTCCATGTAGCCCCAAAGCATCCTGCACAGATAACACACTGGCATCATCCATCAAGATGTGCTTAATAAATGCACGCTCTGTGGCAAACAAGGCTCACATATTAAATGACCTGTTCACAAGAGAAAACGTACAATTTTTATTTGTGTCTGAAACATGGCAACAGAATATGGAATTTGTCCATTTAAATGCACTGTACCCTGTGGGTTGCTCATTTATTGGGACTCAGCATCTATCTGGATGTGGTGGAGGTCTGGCTGTGGTATGGATTAATCAGTTCTCTTGCCAATTGGTGCACACACTACTTACTACTTCTGAACTGCAGTTGACTAACGTTGGTTGGCTAAAGTCGTTTTATTGTGTATTAATTTATTGGCCTCCTGGCCCAGCTGGTCAGTTTTTATCTTATTTCACTGACTTTCTTGCTTCTATTATTAAGCTGGAAAGGGTTTTATTAGTTGGTGATTTTAATCTGCACATCGATGATGTCAATAATCTGGTTGCCACTGAATTTCTTAACATTACTGAATCTTTTAATTTCAGGCAACATGTTTCTGGTGCCACTCACTTAGGTGGTCATACTCTGGACCTTGTCTTTTCTCTGGGCCTAGATATTGATAATATCTGTTGTGAGTGATAATAAGTATATTTTCTTTGAACTCTGCAATTGCTGAACCTTTGCGTCTTGTAACAACATTGCAATGTTTTTTTCCATTTTCATCTTGTTGCGTCTTTTGCATTGAGCTTCTTGTTTTGTGTCTGTCTATTTTTTGCGTTGTTTTGGCTTTTTTGTCTATATACATCTTGTTTGGCCTTTTCCGTCTTGTATTGTATTACACATCAGTTTCATCATTTTTTTTTTCTCATTTCATCTTTTATGTAATTTTCATCTCATTTCATCTAACATATTGCCATATAGGCCATATTGCCATACTTTAGCTAAAAACTTAAAAGTATGTATGAGATGATGAGATCAAATAGTCAGTGGCAATAATGGGGATGATCAACAAATGGCTTCACTTATCACTACAGTGTTTATTCCTTTAAAATCTTTTGGTTTATGGGAAAATGACATAGTAAAAAAACATATGTAACCCACATGAATACAGGGTTACTAAACTTATATATGTCAGTTAGAGGTGTAATCTCACACCGGAACAAGGGGTGGCGCAATTACTCTGTGTGTTGGCGCGCGCATTCAGGGTCTCTTTTGTTTTTGGGCTGAGACGTCGTTCTGAAAGGCTGCTCCTAACAAGCTTAAGACTTCCTGGAACTGATTTTAGTGTGTGAAAGTGAACATGAGGAGCCGCATCTGTCTTGTTGGTCCTCTCGTTGTGAGCTCCGATTGGTTTTTATCTTACTTTAGACTAGGATTGGATCATTCAGAATCGGAACCTTTTTGGGTTCAGTGGCGAGCCAACCTAAGAGACTGTGAGACACTGTGGACGGACCAGAACCACGGTGTGGCCAGCCGTGGGTCCACCCTCAGAGGACATCAGGACCATCGACTCATTCCACTCATTCAGGAACCAGATAAGAACTAACCCATTAAAACTACCTGGGTATTGTTATTAACAGTGTGCACACAACAAGTCAAAGGAAAACTTCATCTCTTTTCCCTTAAAGGAGAATTGCATCAAAGGGAAAGCAAACTTGGACTTTTCATTTATTAAAGGAGGATTTCACAAAGAAAGTACACTTTTATTTGAACTTTGTTTTATTTATTTTAGTTTAGATCCTTTGGCACTTTGAATAAGCTCTATTTTGTATGCTTAGATATTTTATGTTCATCCATTTCCATTGCCACATGTTTGTTGCTGAGGCAATAAAGGCTGTCACTGTTCAACTTCACGTCTACTCTCTCCTTGTGAGTCAATAAGATAATTCCAGGTATCCATTCCCGAACCCAAGTGAATGTTAGTGTTCTTAAGCATAGTTCTCATCAGTTTGATAAGGCTAGGGGGGTGCTACACATACATATCACAAGTGACAAACTGCACAGTCTGTGTGATGATCTGCAGTGAAATTTCATGCTTATTAATGATTCATATGTAGACGGACCACAGAATAACTCAATTTTTGTTATCAAATTTCTGTTAGAAGAATTCTACAAAACCCATCTTTGGCTTTGTCCCCAGTGTGTGATACCAATTATTTCCACTAGATGGTGGTGTTGTCAATAAGATTTAACATGCCTAGTTATGAAAATAGTTACAGCTTTGGAGATCATTTAATAACTGTGATAACATAGTGAAAAGTCAACATTTGTCATAAATGTGACTTGTAAGGGTAAGTATCAGTTTTTTCTCTTCTGTGCAAAAGTGAGACAGTAACCGGGCAAAATGCATGAAATGTTCACATAACACATTTAATAAAGAAATGCACAGCATTTAAATTGACTACAAAAACCCAATTTTCTCAGTAACAAGTAATATAGAAATTAAAAACATTGCATGTTGAAAACCAATCTAGAAACAATTATTATTCCAAGAACAGAGGTTATTTGAAGGACTGTTACATTGAATTTCTATAGAAAGTCACAGGTGGTGTCAGCATTATTTCAAAAACTGTAAAAATGAGATGGAAATGAACTAAGGTAATGGTCCTCCTGATATTTGAGTGGTGATTTCTGATTTCAGAGGCCCGTTGCCAATTAATTATACAATACATTATTGGATTGATTTGAAACTTCAAAAATACTAGACAATTTAAAATTACAGACTATTGCCAGATTTAAATGAGGAAGATTATTTTAATATAGAAACACAATTGAGAACAGTTGACTGCTGAGATATTAAACTTAAATGTAATATATTGAAGTCTCACGAAATCACAAAAAAAATCTACATTGTAATCTCTTGATGAACAAACAATTTTCACTCCTGAATTGAATTTGTCTAGAGGGATGGGAGAGGTTGTTGTTGGTTGTTGGCCAAAGGAAATGATTTTTTCAGTACTGATCAAAGCCAGCACATGACGATGAGATTCTTGAAAATCTGCTTCAAAAACTTAAGACCTGGCTGGGCTTTTGAGAGCTTCAACATCAAAAAACAGATGGATGATTGTGGCAGTAAGGTGTCAACAATTTGTGTTGAAGAACAACATCCCACCTGGTCCAGAAGGTCAGTGACATTCTTAACATCTCTGAAGAACCTAAAGATAGAATCCAACATCACATTATTTCTATTTGTTGGTTCCATATCAACTTACTCCTTAAGCATCAATGGTAGATTTTTCTATGTATGGAAAAACATAAATATCTCTATTCCTCTTATCATCTACAACATTCCCTGCTGTGCTGAAAAGTCGCGCACTATCTACACTTGGGCATGGTGCACTGAGGTATCCTCATACTGCTTGTGGCTGACCATTTTGTGGACTTATTGGCTCTGATACATAGACGTTCATCTGTGATGATACTGGGTTACTGATGTTTCTTCCACCATGCTCCCCATCTTCACCCAACCTTTCAGCATACATAGTATGCAAAGAGCCATCTCATTACAATTGGGTCACAGTTAGTACATTCTAATGTAAGAATATAAAAGGTGGAAAGAAATTCATAATAAAAATATATAATTCAATTCTGGATCATCTTCTAGATGAGTAAGAAATTGATCATATTGATGGATAATGTCATGCAGCATGTGCAGATTTTTTTAGGCACAAAAGCTTCCTTTACTTGCAAGAAGGTGCGGACAGTCCGCACCTGACTGCAGTAACCTCGCAGGGGCAAAGTGTTACCTTCCCAGTACAGATACCTGTAGTTTTAAAGCTATATGTCCGTAATTTAGCCTGGCTTGTTGCTGGTAACAAGCTTTGCTTTCTGGGTCTATCCTAACGGCGAGCAGAGGCAGAGAAATACAGTGGTAATGTTGCACAAACTGGGCCTTTGTTTTCCTCTTCAGAAGTAGTGGAAAAGATACAAACATTCATGTCGCTGCAGTGGAATTTTTCAAATCAGTTTCCAACTATGTAATGGGCTGCAGGTTAGACCTCTTTTAAAATTCTGATTGTTATCCCTAAATTAATAATAATTATCTAGCACACTTTTAGGGCCATTAAGGAACAAGAGAATAAATTTGTGGATCCAGTACAGAATATCTAACAGCACTGTACATTCCATTACCTGGTGTGTGAATTTGTGTTTTCCTTTACACAAATAAAGACATTTCCACCATAAACTGATGGCATAAATTGATTAGTAAAACTCACCAGAATGCATGAAATGATGTGTTTAATGTTCAGAATTTCCTCAGGGAGGACACCCAGACCCCCTGCTGAATGTGTCCCCTCAATGTTCAAACAAAACCTATGCCAATCACTCAGGATGCAGGAGGTGGTCTCAGACGCATTTGTCCACATAGCAGTCTGAACAGGTATTATCAAAAGTATTGGACTACCTACACATTACAGCTACAGGAGCTTTTATGACATCCCATTCTAAATCCATAAGCATTAATATTGAGTTGGCAATTTTCATCTATAACAGCTTCCACTCTTCTGTGGGAGTTTTTGCCCATTCATCCAGAAGACCATTTGTGAGGTCAGACACAGATGTTGGATGAGAGGGCCTAGCTCGCAATCTCCGTTCTAGTTCATCCCAAAGGTGTTCAATGGGGTTGAGGTCAGGGCTGTATGCAGGCCGATCATGGGCTTTTACACTAGCTCATCCAACCATGCCTTTATGGGCCTTGCTTTGTGCACTGGCACAGTCATGAAGGAACATAAAAGTGCCTTCCCCAAACTGTTCCCAGAAAGTTGGAAGAATTGTCCAAAATGTCTTGGTAAGCTGAAGCATTAAGATTTAACTTCACTAAGGGGCATTGGAAACCCCAGAGCAAAACAACCCCATAGCATTATCTCTCCTCCACCAAACTTTACAGTTGGCCCAATGCAGTGAATGTTCTCCTGGCATTCACCAAACCCAAACCCGTCTTTTGAGTTTCTCAAAGCATTTCATAACAACTGACTTGAGGGCTATTGGTCTGTAGTCAAAGATGTGGTTACATTTTTCTACCAGTCAGGTGTCCATGCTGACGGTCACAGGTGGTTTGCATTTGTTGTTGGTAATCTGCTGTAGTCCCTACCACATCTGCAGTGCTGAGCCCTGTGTCCAGACCTGAAAGCAGAGTTGTATGCTTTCAAAAGAGACTTGCCTCTCCAGTCATTGAGTGTTTGAGGTGTTTGTTAACAGTCACATTATCGGTGCATATTTTTAGAACAAAACAGTTTGTGTATATTCCTCTAGATCCTGGTGTTCAAATAGTCTATTCTGTGTGGGCAAAACAATCCCAAAACTGTGTGAGTGCTGGCTAGGTACTTATAATCCTTGTGTCTGGCTTGGTTTGGCTTCTGAGCAGGATGTATGGTAGGAAGAGGAGCAGTGAAAGGTGGTCAGAGATGCCCATGTGTGGGAGAGGTACTGCTCTGTAAGCATGCTTTGGGTTGGAATTGACATGGTCCAATGTTTTCTTCCCCCTGGTGACACACTGTACACACTGTATGTAGTAGGGGGATAGCGGAATTCAGGCAAGGGTGTGGCCAATTAAGGTGAGAGTACCTGACTGATTGAGGGGCCCATAAAGCACAGGTGTGTCACTTCATGTTTCCTTTTGTGATCACTTGGCGCACATGCTTCCTTGGCAAAGTGCTGGTTGCTGTTTACTTTGCATTGTTCTGTATTTTGTTATTTTTTTGTATTTTAGAAATTGTTTTGGTTAATTTATTGTCTTATCTTTTTAGTGCTGCGGCTGGTGTTGGCCTCCGGTCACAGGAACGGCTGGTGTAGTGAGAGTTCACTTCTTTCTTTGTGGTGGTATCATTTGAGGTTTGCTGTTGCACTATTATTAGATTGAGTGTCATTTTGTTGGGTTGAGTTTGTGTGTAGTTTGGAGGTATATATTAGTAGCACACTCTCAGTGCACCGGCCAGTTGGTTGGCGTGCCACCCTCCCGCTGCAAGATATTTTATACTGTCTTAACCTCCTCATTCATAATGTTTTAGAATGGTTAATGACCTGGTCTTAATAAATTATTTTGTATGGTTTGGCCCACACTGACTGTCGGCTTCTTTATTGAACTTTACCTGCATGAATGGTAACAGCAAGCTAAGCAGTGCTACATGTATAAATTTGGGAAGTACTGCCCTGAAGTATGCTTCACAAAAGTCCCTGGCTGTATTTGATGTTACTGTTAGTGCACCAGTCATTGTGTACATAAATGCATAGACCCCCTCCTCTGCGCTTACCCAAGTCACCGCTCCTATTGTGCCAGTGGATGGAACGCCCTGCTAGCTGTACTGCTGCATCCGGAATCAGCAGGTGTAGTCACGTCTCTGTTATGATCATCACAAAACAATCAGCTCCAGTTCATCTGTTTTGTGAATGATGGATTTGACGTTCGTGAGCATCTTCCTCACCAACGTCAAATCCATCATCACCAACCACGCTCACCAAGATGCTCACCAACCACACAAGCACGTGGCTTGCCTCAGTCGAGCTTGTAGACCCTCAACAGTACCTGCCTGTGTTCACAATGCCGCCTGCGTTGCCTCTCCAGCCTCGCTACAATCCAGGTAGATCCTAGTGGCCTTGCTATGTCCTGTGGGATGTTATGAGCTTAGTGGAAAGTTTAACATCAATCTGGCACTGCAGTCCAATGTTTAGTGAGACTGCTCGACTGTAGACGTATCTTGTTTGATAATAAATCCTCACACACATCAAACAACACTGTATCAGAGAGCCAGAAGTGCAGTGTGCGCTGTCATTTTGGATCTAGGCAATTGAAGATTCAATCATCACTGAAGTGTATGTCATGCACAAGAGCCAATCAAAATAAACAGAATGGTCAATGTACTCATATTGATATTTAAGGTGTATTGATTGATTCCAAGTGTCACCTCATGCAGTGAGTAACAGACAAGAAAACACTGGCCTTCAAGCAAATTAAATTTGCAAAGAAACATTACAAAGCCATTCTCTTCAACCTCAAATGGGCAATAGATAAGCATCTTTACTTGCATATTGAGCAGGAATTTTAGATCCAATGAGAAGTAATCTCTCAATATTCGTCTGGTCAACTTAATTTCTTTTCTAAATATTCATCAATTTCTCACATTCAGGCTGCAAGACAAGTCAGGACAGGGGCAATTTAGGGCTGAAATTAGTTAAAATAATGAAATAATGTGATTTGGAACAGGTGATGTGAATAAGTGATTGTAATCATAATTTGCTCCTAAAGGACTAGACCTTTCCTGGATGCAGCTTTGTACCAAAGAGGGCCGAGGCGCGTGAGAAAACTATTGACATATTTGAAAACAATGTTTCTCAAAGAAATATAGGATATTTCAACTTCTATGGTGCAGAACAGAATGAAAATGGAAAACTCCACTGAAGTACAGTAATGATGTATTTGTATTTTGTCATTGTCATTTCCCACCTGGTGAGTTAATGTACTGACCTGCAGTCCTTAAAGATCTTGTGATCTTGATAAGATAAGATAAACTAAACTAAATAAAGATCTTGATAAACCATAAGATTTTGGTATATCAGTCATGCATTTACATTACTGAGCAGTCTACCTATAATGAAAGTAGAAGCTTACAAATGAGTGCAGGCAGGAGTAGAAGAGTCATACACAGGACAGAGCCAGAAGGAAAAGGCCGGCAGCCTTGCCACAGGAGGCTAATTAAATTATGGACAGTGGCCATCTTAGTCCTCTTATGTTTTGCTTTGCCTATGAAAACACTTATGAAGACAGATGGAGCTGATTTTATTCCAGCACAACAAAATGTATATCTTGACCTCACTTTGACCTTATAAGACAGTTGTCACAATATTTATACAATATTTTATTACAGGACATTACTGGGTAACATATTTTCAAGAACCCTTTGCCTTTCATTTGATAAATCTTGTTTTTGTTTGTGTGAGTTAAAGAACTCTAGTACAAAGAAACCATTTCATTTCTTAACATTGGATACTGTTAGAGGCCCAAATCAGTGGCATTAATTAAAAAAAGACCCATCTAATGCCTTGCATTGTTTGTAAGAAGATGTAAGTTATGTGATTGAGAATCATGTCAGTGGGGAAATGAGGGAGAGAAAGAGATGTGATTACCAGATGAGGGTTAATGATGGGGAAAAAATAAGCTGTGGCCCACTCTTCATGGCTGGAAAGTTCAATGACTGTCCACATGTTTCTCTGATTGCTCAGCTGTTGTTGGACATATGGTGACTTTCTGGTTTATATGGTGAGAAAAACACTTTTTCACTTCAGACATGAGAAATCCATTGGCCACGAACACTTGGACGGAAATGGACATAGACTATTTTAACATGCACATCAGCATCCCGGTTATTGTGGGGTTTTTGAGGTATTCTGTCTTTGTGTTGGCGTATGTAAACATCATATCCTGATTTCAGAAACCTGGATAAGACCTTATCCCAGTTTTGAGAAACCCAGATACTCTGGCTGGAGTACTCTGAAAGTAAAGGATACTGTTACATGTTTACATCTTATCCCAGTTTCTGATAGTTGCGGATTACTGTGCAGACGCTAAATGATGTAACAGAAATACAAACCTGGTAGATAGGATGGAAAAAAATATCGGAAAGCTGACCATCTTTATCCACAAGCCATCAGACTGCTGAACAGCTGGTATGCCACACACACATACACACACACACACACACACACACACACTCATACACACACACTCAGACACACACACTCATGCTCATACCCACTCATACATACAGTAACACTCACACAAACATTTACACTCACTCATTCAGTTACACACGCACTTTCCAGTTAAAAATGTGAAGGTCCTTCTTGCACTACTCTTGTGTTTTCATTTTTATTTTATTCATATTATAATGTTGTAAATACCTTATTCTATTTTTTATTTCTTTTATTATATATATATATTTTTTTTTTTAAATCCTAAATTGCACTGTGAAGTTGAGCTGGCACTAAGTACCAAGAATTTCATCACTGGTGATGATGTACATTGTTACAGAATGCATGACAATAAAGAATCTTGAATCGTGAATCTCATTTCAAGTCCATAATCAAACAACCTACTGGACATCAGCAAGTCAGGTCACAGTGGAAAACACTACCGAAACATTACTATGTGGATTAGTTACATTTCCTCCACTTTGATGCACTTAACTACTGTTGCTACCAATCATTTCAAGTTATTCATGTACACTGAGGGCATCTTGGTTTCCGGTTCCTGTTTCCGAGGTGAGCGTATTGTTGTCCTACCTGTTGCTGGTGTACAGACCTGTGTCATAG